>CM047813.1:88442983-88684087 GCA_026214975.1 Gentiana macrophylla
GATGTTTGAACATCGGCGGTGGCAGGGCATCCGCTGCGGCCTACTTCCCCAGTGGTGAGGTCGTCCAATGTCTCTCCAGCGCCCTCGGCGCGCTTTGATTGATTGCGCCCCTCTTATCTGGGGTAGGGGGTATCAGCGTGCCCTTACTTCCTGCCATTTCTATGGGTGCAAGATGGTGAGCCTGAAAATGGGGTCAAATTCTTGATCGTTACCTACTCTAACAACTTTGCTCCCGCTTAGTGAACTACTGCATCTGACGAGTTTAATTGCTCGCATGATGTCTTCGTCAAGTGGTTTGGAGGGTTGTTAGTTGTTGTACTGCCCTCTAAGAGTTGGTGGGAGAATGCGCTCGGACGGTGGTAACTCAGGCGAGCTCCGGTAAGTCGATACCAATTTCTGGGAAAAAAGGTGATGATTCAAACGCAATCATCCCGTAGATTGTACACCTTCTTCGGTAGGAGAGATATACATTGAAGAGCACTACGAGAGATGACTTTTCCGATGCGCACTGTAATAACACTACCTCGCTCGATGTGAGGCCATCCGGGTGATTTCTTCTTCGGTGATAACTCTGTTGATTCCGGGTGGGCGATGAAGGTGATGATCGACCTTTCCGCCAGTATTCAGGCTTTTCTCGGTGATTTCTTCACCGGAAAGTTTGAAAGATTATGATTTTCCTGTAACGGAGCCAACCGATAATGCATAATATTATCACGGTGGCTTAGCGGTGGTATTGAAGATGGATATCTGGCTGTTTTGGATAGATTTATGGTGGTGATAGCCGGTGATGGCACGGCGGTGATGTGGTGGAGTGAATGAACACTAGAGAGAAATAACTTGACAAGAGTTTTGTCCTCTTTGTCTATTTTTTGCATATATCCTATGAAATTACACAAACCCTCCTTTTAGGCAAGAGCCAGAGCTAAGGGTACGGGGTAGGGGTAGATAAGGACAGTATACAATGATGTTATGCGATCAATATATCTGGCGGCGTCGCCGCGAGGTTGCTTGAGCCGCGGTCCGTTAGCTCGCTTCCTCGCTCTATCTCGACTTCCCCTTGGTCGCTCCTGTCCCGGACCCATGCCATATCTCGCTGATCTCCGACTTAGGAGGCTGGACGGCCCCCCGAGCGATTAAGACCTTATAGGTTCGCACGCTCGCCAAGAGGCTTCCACCCCGCGATCTAAACCAGATTGTTGCTTCTGATGCTATAGCCGCGGCTCGGCTCCCTCCGGGGACTAGATGGGCGATTTCCGTTAACACAGGCGGCGGCACATTTAGACACATCAATGCCCATCTAATTAAATTCTTTTAATTAACAAGTAAATCCTTTTATAATATTTCATCCTTTTTCTTATTTCTTAGGTTAACATAAAATAGGTAAATAATAAATTAAATTCCGTTTTACGTTTATACCCTTTTTAAAATTTCGGGGTGTTACAATTGTAACTCCCATGTCTTCCCATATACATTGTTGATGGTATTTGTGTTTATTGTTTATTATTTTTCATTTTTTGCATATGTTTTTGTTTAAAATTCGGATCATTTGATTTACCTTTCTGCGAGTAAAGTGAAAACACAAAGCTTCTCGCAGTTTATTCTTTTAAAGTGTTTCGGTTTGTGCATTAGATCGGATTAGATTTGATTTTAATATTGTGTCTTTACAACAAGTATTGTATAATTTGAAGAGGTATGTTTAAATTGATATGAACCAAGTGAGGTCGAAAGAGTATCAAATGAGGTTTCAAAATGAAGATAAAAACAAAATATGAACTTTGGTGAAACAATTTTGATCATCGGTGTTCTAAATCAAAAGTTACGGTCGTTTATAAAAAAAACGTTCCGGTTAATGCAAATATTTTTTCGGCTTCAAAATTTACGTCGGAAGGGTATTGTAATTTTGCTCAAATTAAAGTGAAAAAAATAAAAATTGATGAAATTTTTTTGATGAACGGAGATATAAATCAAAAGTTACGGGTGTTTAAAAAAAAAATCAAACAAATAAAACACTACAAGTAAGCCAAGCAGATAAGCAACGCTTACAAAAATAAAAATGGATCCAAAAAATTTAAAAGACTAGTGTGAGAGTATGCCGTGCAAGGCACGGCATGCCCCTTCCAAATAATCTCTATTATATATCATATTTAAGTGTATCTTTAGGTAACATGAAACTTCCAATATGTAAATGTTACATATAGTGATTTTATTTGACATTATTAAACGAAAGTAGAAACAATACTATAATAAGCCCTATATATATTTAAAGCTGAATAATACGATAAAAGGCATGTGTATATTTGTACAAAGATGATGATAATGGTCGTAATAGGTTACAAAGCCAACAAAATATTACATCACGAGTAAAAATGTTTTATGCAAAAACTTAAGCTAAATACGTACCAATATTTTTCACTCCACAAACAAGGAATTTTACGTATTATCCAAAACCATGAATTGACGATGGATGCACAACTATTTTCAGTAATTAAAACAACTAAAAGTTAAACGCATAACATACAATTTCAGTTGAAGCCAAGTTGGAAGATACCTATTTTGTTACCCGATTGGTTTTTTCTTCAGTATACAGTTTCAGAATTGGGTAGCTTCTTCCAACCTTATTTTTGAAGGACTTGTCAAAAAAAAGTTAACAAAACAGAGATAAAAAAAAGAACTATAAAATACGATAGAGGAATTCATAACATGATGAAACTATAATCTGTAATTTTTGGGAAGCAAGGGAAAACCAAATAATCATGAACTACAACATTTTTAAACCTTCAAAACTAACCATGCATATTATTCTCAGAAACTGGATTTCATGAGCCACAATCACAGGCTTTCAAGAATGTGAGGGAAGTTCGAAAACCCAAATGAAATCTTTTAAATTGATAAAATTGGAAGCATATGTGAAGAAGAGCATGAGCCACTATACAATAAACACAAACAACCAAATTTAAAGAGAGAGAACACATAACTATCATCGATACAGATTTGACGTACAACTAAAACACACAATCACTGAGGTAAAAATTATTGTAAGTTTCGGACAAGTAGTTCCTAACTATAATTATTGAAAACAATTTTCAAACCAGGAAACTACTAAAGTCTGATGTTAAATTAGCGACTATCTTTTCACACCAATGTTGTTTTACACTTACCAAGAGCCGAGAGTGGGCTTCGTTTGGATATTCCACACGCCTGCCATTCTGACCGTAAATGAGTCCGGAAAGTATATTATTCTGGCCAATTTATGGTCAATTTACACAACAACCATTCTGACTCAATTTGAGTCAGAATACGATCATTATACTGATTTTATTCTAGTCAGAATTTTGAATGTTTTTCATGTTGGTGATTATATCACCAATGTGATTTAGTGTTATTGGACTTAGTTTGAGGTTTGGTAAGCTTGAAACAATCGATATGAGTTAGGAGATGCGGGGTGCATGCTTACAATTGATATTTACAAGCTTACGAGAGTGTTAGATCAAGTGTTGAACAAAATCCAAATTCTGCTGCTTATTGGACGGGCGTCCATTTCATATGGACGGGCGTCCATTTCATATGGACGGGCGTTTGACTTCAGACGGGCGTCTAGGTTCACTGGACAAGCGTCTGAAGGGTGGATTTACATACAGGATATAACCTGGTTGGATGGACGAAGCGTCTTAAGAATCGGACGGGCGTCGGCGCGTTCGACGGGCGTCCCAGATTCTAAACGGGCGTCTGGCGGTGTGAATTTACATACGAGATGTGACTGCTCAAATGGACGAAGCTTACGAAGAAACGGGCGCCCGTCCAAGGTATGCTTCGACGGGTGTCGAGATTCTAAACGGGCGCCCAGATATGCGATTCGGAGCGCTTTTGTCGGTTTCTTTGGTATCCTTTCGGGTTTTGACCGTAATCGATTCGAAAGGTTGTGTATGTAGTGTTATATTAGTATAACATCACACACACATAAATAGACACTTGGAACTTCATTTTTATAAAGAAGAATAGAATTTGAGAAGCAATTTTTCTGTTTTCTTTGAAATTCTTGAAGCCTCAAGTTTAAACACACATATATACAAAACTTCTATAGCATTCTTTCATCTTATTGCCAAAGATTGGAAGAGAAGCGATTTTATCCCGTGATTATATTCGAGTTAATTCCGGAGGCAATTCAAGGAACGAATAATTTTCGCAGAAAGATTTCCAAATCGACTCTGCGATCGATCAAGTTATCTTGCATTTCAAGTTTTGATACCATTGTTCTAATCATCCTTTAAACTCCCTAACAATCTGCGAAAATTATTGTGGTTTGAACAATGTCAAATATCAAGGAGATGACTTCCAATTTCAAAGAAATTGGAACAATTCAACGGTGAGGATTTTCGAAGGTGGCAAAAGAAAATGCACTTTCTTTTGACCGCATTGAAGGTTGTGTATGCGTGTTGAGTACGCCATGCCCTCAGTTGATGATAACAACACCATGGAAGAGTCGAGGAGAAAAAGTAAGTGGGAAAACGATGACTATATATGCCGTGGTCACATCCTCGAACGGTATGTCTAATAATTTGTTTGATACCTATCTTGAAATTGAAACATCTAACGAGTTGTGGGATACTTTGGAGGCAAAGTATGTGAGTGAAGATGCTTCAAGTAAGAAATTTCTTGTTGGTAATTTTATGAAGTATGTTATGGTTGATAATCGTCCGGTTATGGATCAATATCATGAATTACTGCGTTTGTTTGGTCGATTTTCTATGCATAAAATGGCTATGGATGAGTCCATTTGTGTTTCAAGCATCATTGAAAAGTTGCCTCCTCTTGGAGGATTTTAAAAATTCCTTGAAACATAAGACGGAAGAACTTTCTTTGATTGAACTTGGTTCTCATCTTAGAATAGAGGAAAGTTTGCGTTTGCAAGAAAGTGGTAAAAATGTTGTAGGTTGCAGTAAGAACATTGCAGGTGGCTCAACTTCAATCAACATGGTTGAAGTTGGGGAAACTTCTAAGAAAAATGACAACAAAAGAAAGTTTGATTCTTCCAACAACAAAAACAAGGCAAAGTCTAACAAGAAGCCGAAAGGCACTTGTTGGTATTATGGAAAGGAAGGCCATTTCAAGGCGGATTGCTTTTCACGAAAGCAAAACAAAGGGCAAGGGTAAAGGCCGGTGAATGGGTCGAAAGACCCGGCACCACCTAAACATCAAGGTACAATTGGTAATAATTGTGGTTTTAATTCAATTTGAATTATGTACCACCGATTTCCGAAGCATGTTATTTGCGGGATGATGATGTTAGTTGGTGGATAGACTCGGGAGCAACTAGACATGTGTGCAAGGATAAATCCTGGTTTTCAAAATATGAAAAAGTTGAAGATGGATCAATTGTACATATGGGAAACGAGTCTAAAGTCAGCTTTGTTGTTGGAAAAGGCGTTGTAAATTTGCAATTTAGTTCGGAAAATTTGTAACTTTAAACAATGTTCTACATGTTCCTTTAATCCGGAAAAACTTGGTTTCGGTAGTATTTTATGTAAAGAGGGCTACAAACAAGTATATGAGTCCTCACGTTATGTATTAACTAAGCATGGTGTATTTGTAGGATTTGGTTATCTAAATGGTGGTATGTTTATGCTTAACATTATTCGTAATGATTTGAATGATAATGTTAATATGAATGTTATGATCATTAATGTTGATGAATCATACTTGTGGCATGCGAGATTAGGTCATGTGCATTTTAGAAGAATGTTGCAAATGTCTAAAAATGACTTAATTCCTGTTTGTAGTACGACTATGAATAAGTGTGATACTTGTAACTTAACTAAAATAGTAAGACAACCTTTCAAAGGTGTTGAGAGGTCGTCTACTATTTTGGAACTTATTCATAGTGATCTTTGTGAGTTTAGTTCTACACCATCTTTTGGAAACAAAAAGTATGTTGTTACATTCATTGATGATTGCACTCGTATTTGTTATGTTTACTTGCTTTTTACCAAAGACGAGGCAATGGAAAAGTTTAAAGTGTTTAAAACCGAGTAGAATTGCAACTTGAAACTAAAATAAAGAAACTTAAATGCACGGATAGAGGTGGAGAATACTTTGATCCACCATTTTTCGAATCTTGTGGGATTATACATGAACGAACTACACCTTATACACCACAACAAAATGGCATAGCCGAAAGGAAGAATCGAACTCTAAAAGAGATGGTGAATGCTATGCTTTCTTACTCGGGATTGAGTGAGGGTTTTTGGGAGAAGCTATGTTGATGACTTTGTTATTTATTGAATAGGATTCCTAATAAAAAGAGTCATATTACCCCATATGAGCTTTGGTATAAGAAGAAGCCAAACTTGCATTATTTGCGTGTTTGGGGATGTAGGGCAGTCGTAAGACTACCCAATCCCAAGATTAAAACCTTGGGGGAAAGAGGCATTGATTGCATATTTATTGGATATGCTTTGCATTCCAAGGCATATAGGTTCTATGTTTTAGAACCAAATGATTCAATTATGTTCATTCCGTAATTGAATCAAGGGATGCTCTCTTTGACGAAAGTCGGTTTTCTTCTATATCAAGACCTGTAGATGTTGTTCCTATGAACATTGGATTTAAAGAAAGTTGTGGTGGTGTAGAGTCACAAGATGAGCCTTTGGAGCTTCGAAGAAGCAAAAGGGCAAGGAAAGAAAAATCTTTTGGTCCCGATTTCCAAACATATTTGGTGGAGGGTACAAGAGATGAAGTAGGATTTCAATATGCATATTGTTATCATATTGATGATGATCCTAGAACTTATAAAGAGGCTATGAGTCTCGGGATGTTGCCTTTTGGAAGGAAGCCATTAATGATGAGATGGATTCCATTTTAGCAATGATACGTGGAAATTAACGGATCTTCCACGTGGTTGTAAACCATTGGGTTGCAAATGGATTTTTAAAAGAAAAATGAAAATTGATGGATCTGTTGAAAGGTATAAAGCCCGGTTGGTGATACAAGGCTTTAGACAAAAGAAGGCATTGATTATTTTGATACTTATGCCCGGTTGCTAGAATCTCCACTATTAGATTGTTGATTGCCTTGGCAGCCATTAACAATCTTGTTATCCATCAAATGGATGTAAAACAAATTCTTCTTGAATGGGGATTTGGATGAAGAAATTTATATGAAACAACCGGAGGGTTTTGTGATACCCGAAATGAGCATAAAGTATGTAAGCTTGTAAAATCATCAGTATGGGCTGAAACAAGCTCCCAAACAATGGCATAATAAGTTTGATGAAGTTGTATTGTCTAATGGTTTTAAGCTTAACCAAATGGACAAGTGTTTGTATAGCAAATTTGATGAAACCGGAAAAGGTGTAATCATTTGTCTATATGTTGATGACATGTTGATCTTTGGTACAAACCAAGATCAAGTTGACCAATGTAAATCATTTTTGTCATCAAGTTTTTCAATGAAAGATATGGGGAGGCGATGTTATCCTTGGAATAAAAATCATAAGGAATGACAAAGGATTACTTTGACACAATCTCACTATATCGAAAGTGTTGAAGAAATTCAATTGTGAAACTTCGTTCGGCAAGAACTCCCATGGATCCTCATGAGAAATTTGAGTTAAATTCGGGTAATCCGAGTCTCAACTTGAATATGCTCGAGTTATAGGATGTTTGATGTATGCAATGACTAGCACACGTCCGGACATTGCATATGCGGTTGGGAAACTTAGTAGATATACTAGTAATCCAAGTAGTGTTCATTGGCATGCGGTGACACGTGTGTTAAGGTATCTTAAGTTTACCAAAAATTTTGGTTTAACTTATGTTGGACATCCTTCGGTTATAGAAGGCTACTCGGATGCTAGTTGGATATCAAATGAAAATCATTCTTCTACGAGTGGTTGGGTGTTTTACTTGGAGGTGGTGCCATTTCATGGGCTTCCAAGAAGCAAACATGTAATGCAAACTCAACAATGGAATCGAAATTTATTGCCTTGGCTTCGCCGCTTTTAAGGCGGAATGGCTTAAACATCCGATTTACGAGATTCCATTGTGGCCAAAACCGATATCACCAATTTCTATCAATTGTGATAGTGAAAATACATTGGCTAAATGCTATAGTCAAGTGTACAACGGAAAGTCGCGACATATTGGAGTTAGGCATAGCTCGATTCGTGAGTTGATCACTCACGGGTGATATCTGTTGCTTTTGTGAGATCTCAAAAGAATTTAGCCGATCATTTGACCAAGGCATTGGCTAAGGACTTGTTCATCAAGTCGGTTGTCGGGATGGGTCTACAACCCATTGAATCTTTGCATTAGGATACCCAATTCCTCCTAATACGACATTAGGGGCTGAATTCAATGTGGAAGGCCTAGTGACTTAGATTTGGCACATGTGTTTTGTCCCGGCGTATGTCTTTGAGCTCGCATGTGAGGTTGATATTAATCTTAATGAGTCTTATGGAAAAGTGTTGTTGCGGTACCACGATTAATAAGACTCATCTATATGAGTATGAAGTTTGGCCACTTCAAGAAAGTTAGGGTTGGCTTTCTACATGCTCATGAATTGATATGGACACAAGGCCTGGATAAAGAGTGTCAAGCAAGCTATAGAAGTTGTTTTTTGATTCATTTGTGTATTATCTTTGAAGTATTCAAATGTGTAAAGGGGTTCAATGCTTAGTCACACCCCAATACTAGAATATTTTGGAATGTGTAATATACTAGATGGTAATTCAATCATGCGTGATATTATCATTGAAAGATGAATTGTTGTGTGTTGAAAAGTTTTAACTAAGTCAAGGGTTACACTAAATGGGGAGGATTGTTGGTGATTATATCACCAATGTGATTTAGTGTTATTGGACTTAGTTTGAGGTTTGGTAAGCTTGAAACAATCGATATGAGTTAGGAGATGCGGGTGCATGCTTACAATTGATATTTACAAGCTTACGAGTGTTAGATCAAGTGTTGAACAAAATCCAAATTCTTTGCTTATTGGGCGGGCGTCCATTTCATATGGACGGGCGTTTGACTTCGACGGGCGTCTGTGTTCACCGGACGAGCGTCCTGGCGGTGGATTTACATACGAGATGTAACCTGGTTGGATGGACGAGCGTCTTAAGAATGCGGGCGGGCGTCCAGCGATTCTTCGACGGGCGCCCAAGATTCTAAACGGGCGCCTGGTTGTGAATTTACATACGAGATGTGACTCGCTCGGATGGACGAGCGTCAAGAAAAGCGGGCGCCCGCCCGGATGCTTCGACGGGCGCCCAGATTCTAAACGGGCGCCCAAAGATGCGCTTCTGAGCGATTTTGTCGGTTTTGCTGGTATCCTTTCGGGTTTTGGACTGGTAACTGATTCTGAAAGGTTGTGTATGTAGTGTTATATTAGTATAACATCACACACACATAAATAGACACTTGGAACTTCATTTTTATAAAGAAGAATAGAATTTGAGAAGCAATTTTTCTGTTTTCTTTGAAATTCTTGAAGCCTCAAGTTTAAACACACATATATACAAAACTTCTATAGCATTCTTTCATCTTATTGCCAAAGATTGGAAGAGAAGCAGATTTATCCCGTGATTATATTCGAGTTAATTCCCGGAGGCAATTCAAGGGAACGAATAATTTTCGCAGGAAAGATTTTCAAATCGACTCTGCGATCATATCAAGTTATCTTGCATTTCAAGTTTTGATACCATTGTTCTAATCATCCTTTAAACTCCCTAACATTTCATACTCAATACCGGTCAGAAAGACATTCTGACTAAAATTGAGTGAAAAAAACTTTTAATATTCTGTATGAAATTCAGTCAGAATCAATAGTGGTGCTCTTATATTGTTGTTGTTATCCTGACCAAATTCTAGTCTGAATATATAGAGTATTCCAGACTCAATATTGGTCAGAATGATGCTCTGACTATATATGAGTTTGGAAAACTTCAAACATTCTACCTAAATGATGGTCAGAATCAACCAGTGTGGACTCTCAACACATATATTCTGACCATATTTTAGTATGGATAATGTGTCACATTCTGACCAAACTTTGGTCAGAATGAACGCGCGTAAAATAAAAAAAGTAAGGACGAAATTGGAAATAAATTTATGTGTGATAAGATAAAAATTGGTGTGAAAAGATATTTCCGTTAAATTACAACAATAGAACAAGAAATTTAGGTTCAAAGAAAACCGCCTTTCATTCTCTACAAATGCAAAAATACCAGTATTTTAATCCACAAATACGTTAAATAAAAGCAATGAAGAAATGGATTCCTCATACATACCTGACATGAATCATATGACAACAAACAACAGGGTGTCTTCGACTAAATCACACATATACACCACAAAAACTTATCAGAACTTCAAAGTCAAATAATGTTTGTGCCAACAACCAACCAAATTACAATATGCAACATTATACTGGTGAGTATGTGAATGGATATTTCTCAGTTCAACACAAATGAATGAGAAAAAGAGATGTTTGTGCTAATAACCAACCAAATTACAGTATAACCATCATAAACCTTCGTCTTACGTGAGTGAAACTAACAGAATTACAATATCTTTAAAACACAACGATAATACAAGTCAACAACTGCCTACAAATAGTGTTGACACAAAATCTTCACAAAGATAAAAGACAAAAACCATAAACTTCCACATATACAAAATCATCACACAGATTATACGTGAGATATTTATGCAGCTTGATAGCCACGCCCCGACATGATTCATAAAGTCAACAATTTTGGGATCATGAGAAAAAACCACCAGTTGTAATCTGTAATTGATCTAGGTAAAATCTGAGCCCTGAAAACCTATGTTCAAATGCTTTAATCTGATCCCTTAAGGAATTATTGACCTCAGAGCCGAGCCTAATAACCTGAAAACTGTGTAATACAGCCGGAACAAATTTGTTCCAACGAATATAATCATCCAAAGGAGACGAACGATCAAAGACTTTACCTGACAAAAAGAAATAAGCGTACTTGATTGTTTTCTTCAATGAACTTATCCTACCCATAAGATCAAGAAAAATTTGGGTCAACTTCTCTATACAGAGAGAACCCACATCAAAAGCTTCAACCCCCAACCCCCAACCCCCAACCCCCAGAAGAAGGATCGAGCATAAACGAAAGTGCATTTTACATATGATTTCCATGTTATCTTCAAGCTCAGGTACATAATGTAACCAGCCTGGCCGCGTGGAAACTCCAAAACGACCTTACATATAAGGAGGGAGAGGGTATGTGACCGCGACCACTTATATCATATTTATAATTAGTTTATATATACAGAAAAACAAAATCAATGTCCAGCCATATTATGAAATCCATTTGATCAGTCCATATATATATACATCCTCCCATGAAACACCCACACTCTTATCACTATTGATGATGTTATTGATGGACCCGTGACGATCAATAAGTCCGACACATGATACATTAAACCGTTGTAATTAAGTTATACCAAAAATAACAAAGCAAGCAAGAAAGTGAAAGGTGGGATTAAATTTGTCATGGCGATCCAAGAGTAGGTGAGCAATCTATACCAAATACGTACGCTTTGGATTGATACTACTTCATTTTTTCTGCTTTTATGTTAAAAAAGAACAAAACTGTTCATTTTCTCAAAAGATCAAGAATCCCAAAAGGAGGCTATTTTAGACATTAATCACTTACCCCAACAGGCTAATAAAGAAGAATCTGCAGATGATTGAGAGATTCAAGGTGCCCTTTCTCTTCTGCAACTCCAAGAATCATCAGGCCAATAAACATTAACAAAACGAGCTCAAACGATAAATCAATTCATCATTTAGTTAACTGAGAATGCAAAAAGTAAAGAGGAAGAAATGAACCGGTCTATTAGACAGTAGTTAATTTAATTATTTTGTATTTACGTTTATAGCCCTGTGGCTAGCTATATAAACTCCTTGTAATGGTTCATGTTGACCTAATGACAATCAGTTTGTTGTTCAGTATAATCTATCATGGTATCAGAGCTTCTGATCCCTAAAACTTTTTCCTCCTAGCCGCCGCTAGCTTTCTTTTTTTTCTTTTCTGTTCTCGCCGCCGGCCACTAAGCAGCCGCCATGGCAACCTCCGCCACCCACTCATCCTCTACCGCCACATCAGCGCCTAACTGCCATGCGCGCCCCCTTCCGCCCCCCGTTCGCTGCTATTTCTCTCAACCCGGCAGTCAATGCTCCTACGAAACTAGATGGCAAAAATTTTACGGCTTGGAAGCTTCAATTGACCACGTTGCTCATAGGTCATGGTCTTATGGGTTATGTGACTGGTGCCACATCCAAGCCGCCACCAACTCTTACTTCTGCAGCCGGTGATGTAGCAACAAATCCGGCCTACTTGCACTGGATACAACAAGATGCATTGATACACAATTTGATTTTGGGTTCGGTCGACAAGGAATTCATGGCTACGATTCAACACACAACCGATTCGAAACAAGATTGGGACACTCTCCTTGATACCTATGGGAAACAGAGTAAGGGTCGTATTCGACATCTCAGGCTCCGCTTAAACTCTATTGTTAAAGGTACAATGTCAATCTCTCAATATTTCACTGCCGTTAAAACTATTGCGGATGATCTAGCGTCTCTGGATGCTAAGGTACCTGATGATGAATTAGTTGAGATTATTTTAAAAAATCTTGGTAGTGAATATAAGGATCTTGTGAGTGCCATTCAGGCTCGTGATGATACTATTGATATGCCTGTGTTACTTTCCCTGCCTACCATCAGACCCGTCTTATGCATGTTTCTCCCCATACACCCTATTACCCCCATCCCCAACCACCTCGGCCCCCACAACCCCTCATGCCGCAAACCCCACCTCCCTACCCGAAACCCCAACAGCCCTCCCCTTCTCCCACCCACTCCTCCAAGAGTACCCCTGCTCGTAATTCCAAAGGCTATCAAGGCTTCTGTCAACTCTGTGGTGTTCAAGGTCATGTTGCTACTCGCTGCACCACTTACCCCCTCTACAACAATCTTCCCCGTCCACCCCGCAAACCCGGTCCACTCACGGCCTCCTCACCTCCCCCACGCTCATGTTGCTCAAAGATGCTTCTTCCAGCTTATCCCGTGCAATACTGATTCCTATGCTTCTTGGATCTTTGGATAGTGGTGCTTCTCACCACATGACACAAGAGCTCACCGCTTCTCTTCACTCCCTTATCAAGTGCGGATCGTATAGTCATTGGTGATGGTAGCTCCTTGGCTATCACTCACATTGGCTCTACCTCTCTCTCTTCCTTTAAATTAAATCATGTTCTTTGTGTCCCTTCTCTTTCTCGCAATCTGCTTTCGGTCCAAAAGTTTTGCTGTGATAATTCTGTATCTATTGAATTCTTACCTGACTCGTTTTTGGTGAAGGATTTGAGGACGGGCAAATGCCTCCACCAGGGTCAAGTCAGTGATGGGGCCTATCTGTGGTCTTCAAAGGCTCTCTTCGCCTTCTCTGCGTCCAAAGCCTCTGCTGCTACCTGGCATCGTCGCTGCGGCCATCCAGCTTTTCCTGTCATTCAAAATCTTGCAAAGAATAATTTTTTAGAATTATCTTCTGTCTCTTCTACTTATTGTGATTCATGTCTTTGTAATAAGAGGCACCGGCTCCCTTTTTCTGATTCGACATTATGTACCGTTAAACCTTTGGAGGTCATTTATTCCGATGTTTGGACATCCCCAGTTTCTTCAGTTGATGGTTTCAAGTATTACGTTTTATTTGTTGATCATTTTACTCGCTTCATGTGGATATATCCGTTGACCAATAAATCTGATGTTTATTCCACCTTTGTCAAATTCAAAACATATGTCGAAAAATTGTTAGATACTCCTATCAAAAATCTTTACTCTGACAATGGAACCGAGTATATAAAACTGCGCCCCTTCCTTGCTACCCACGGCATCTCCCACCTCACGTCTCCCACCTACACACCTCAGCATAATGGTATCTCAGAACGACGTCATCTGCACATCACTGAAACTGCCTTAACTCTTCTTTCTCATGCCTCCATGCCGATCACATATTGGTCGTATGCTGTCAGTGCACCTGTCTATCTCATCAATCGCATGCCTACCAAAAATCTTGACATGCTTTCCCCTCATCTTAAACTCTTCTCGGATCCTCCTAATTATTCCAAACTTCGAGTCTTTGGGTGTCTATGTTATCCATGGCTTAAACCCTATAATAATCACAAACTTGACTCCCCTTCTAAACCTTGCGTCTTCCTTGGCTACTCCCTCACTCAAAGTGCCTACCTTTGCTATGATCTATCTGCGTCCCGTATGTATACATCCCGCGATGTTCGCTTTGTGGAGGATATATTTCCTTTGCTACCATTCCTGCTGACTCTTCCGTACTCTCCTCTATCTGCCTTATTACCCCCTGAGTCCTATGAACCCGCTGTTGTTCCAGTCCATCACCCTCCTCCCACGGCAACTCCCCCAACAGAGAGCACTAGTGCCCAACCCGAGAGCTCCACCCCTCCAACCACTAGCTCCTCTTTGTCTCCATCTCCTGTTCCCTCTTCCCATGCCTCCAGCAGTGATTCCACCTCCGCTTCTCCGCCTCCTCCCCCACCACCACAACACTCTATGACAACTCGCTCTCGAAACCAAATATACAAACCTCGCACCATCTTCAATCTCCAAGCTCAGTTACAAAACTGCTACCTTGAAACCGAGCCCTCTACCCTTAAGCAGGCCTTGCAGTGTCCGCAGTGGTGTGTTGCGATGTCTGACGAGTAGAGTGCGCTTCTTCGCAATGATACGTGGTGCTTAGTTCCCCCGTCGTCTGATTTGAATATTGTTGGCTGTAAGTGGGTGTTCGAATGCGAAACCGGATGGCTCGATTGACAAGTACAAGGCTCGACTGGTTGCCAAAGGGTTCACACAACGGCCTGGTTTGGATTACTTTGAGACATTTAGTCCTGTCGTTAAGCCCGTTACGATTTGCCTTGTCCTTAGTATTGCGGTTTCCATGGGTTGGTGCCTTCGCCAACTCGATGTCAATAATGCCTTCCTGCAGGGGACACTAGCTGAGGATGTCTATATGAGTCAACCGCCTGGGTTTGAGGATGCTACAAAACCCACATTTGTGTGTAAGCTTCGTAAGGCAATTTATGGCCTTTGCAGCACCTCGTGCCTGGTACCACGAGCTTAAAAATTTTCTTCTTACTATGGGTTTTGTTAATTCGGTTCTTTGATTCGTCGCTTGTTTGTTTGTCAAACGTCCACCAAGATTACTATGTTCTTGGTATATGTCGATTTACATTATTGTTACAGTAGCTCTGCTTTGGCGGTGTTCAGTATTATTATTGATCGCCTTGGCTCTGGGTTCTCTATTAAGGATCTCGGTCTCTTATCGTATTTCTTGGGAGTTGAGGTCACACATTCGCCTGGGCATACGCAAACCAGGTATACTCACGAGTTACTATCTCAGTTCATATGGAGGAATCCAAGCCACCCCATGCCTATGCTGCTTGATGCCTTTTCCGTGATCCCGTTGTCTCCCGCTTTTTCAAACCCTACCGATGATCGTCAAATCTTGGGGCTTTACGGTGATTTATGCTTTACGGGTTGATATTCGGTTTGCCGTTAATAAGCTAGCTCGCTTTATGCATCGCCCGACCGAGTACCATTGGGTGTTAGTCAAACGTGTGTTGGCGCTACTTGTCCGGCACCACCACTACTATGGGTCTGCAGATTATATCGAGATTCGCCGTTGGCTCGCATGCTTTCTCGATTCGATTGGGGGAATCGGAAAGTCGGGTTATACTTCTACCTCTGCGTATATAGTCTTCTTGGGTAGAATGCGATCTCCTGGAGCTCCAAGAAGCAAAGCTCAGTCTCTCGTTTGTCCACCGAGGTCGAATACGAGATGTATTGGCCGATCTCATGCGTAGATTGCTTGGTCGACCTATCCGCTTGCAGATCTCGGCCGATTCGATTACACCGTGATTTTTGTGATAATTTGGGTGCTCTTCGGCTGAGCGCCAATCCAGTGTTTCACTCGCGCATGAAGCATGTTGCTATCGATTATCACTTCATTCGTGAGCATGTTGAGAGAGGACTTGTTCGCGTTGCTCTTGTAGCTACTGCTGATCAATTGGCTGATGTTCTCACCAAGCCACTGCCATGTTTATCTTTTTCTACTTTCGTTTCCAAGCTTGGCCTTCGCGCAAATACCGTCGACGAGGAGCATATTAGATAAAGAGTTAATTTAATTATTTTGTATTTACGTTTATAGCCCTGTGGCTAGCTATATAAACTCCTTGTAATGGTTCATGTTGACCTAATGACAATCAGTTTGTTGTTCAGTATAATCTATCAGAAAAATCAAACAAACCAGTAGAACCTCAGCCCCTCAGCTAAAAAAATATCCTTCAAGCAGGTAGAAATAGCTAACCATGGCACCGCTGAAATTAAAAGTAGAGAACTATCAACGACAACATATTATAGGAGAAAATAGCAAAAATTGTATTATATAAATGCAAGTGGAACCTTTACCTGGTGTAAAATCTCGTAGCTCGGATATAGAGAGTTGTTTCCATGTGGTTGAGAAGAGACCCAATGGATATACCAAGTAAATTCGCCATATAACCTCAGATTTGACATATATGTTGATCTTGCATCAACCCTTGCTAAAACCCACTGGAAACCACAACACCTCCGCCACTCAAGCTTTAAATGGGGGGAACTCTTGGAATGACAGAAAATACAAATTAAAAGACCTTTACTTGATGGGTTTGATTCACGTCTGCTTTTTCTTTTGCGATAATCTGGAGAAATTGGAACGGAAACGATTTAGAACTGCATTTTTTTTTACTATAAGCCTCATATATTGAAGAGGCAGACTCCTCGAAATCCGAAAAAACAGCTGTACAAGTCTTTTGACACTTTGAAAAAGACAAAAAAAATTAATAAAGAAATTATATAGAACGCAGAGACGTGAACTAATGACAAGTGGAGGCCTTGGAAGACTTCCAACTTTTGCAAAATGAAGGACGTGGGTGTATGAGAGAGCTTTTTGCTCTCACAATTAATAAGTAGTACTAGTGGTATATTATGTCGTGCAAGGCACGACATGCCCGTTCCAAGGATTCAACTATATGTTATTTTTAAGAGCATGTATAAGTAATATTGAGATTTTCAGCATGTAAATATTACATACAAGAAATCTGCTTGACAATCTTGAATGAAATCAGAAAGCATACAACAATAAGTCATACATATGTATAAAGATAAATAATACACTAAAAAGAAAGATGATAGTGCCTATAATAAGTTACAAAGCCGACAAAATATTACATCATCAAGAATGAGCCATTAATGCAAAAACATAACCAAAATAAGTTCCGATATTTTTACTTCCCAACCAAGCAAATCTACGTATTATCCAAAACCATTAATTGTCAATTGATGCACAACTAATGGTCATAATTAGAAATCATGACCATACATACAATCAATGGGGAAAGAAAACACAAGTGCCTTCATACATGGGGAAAATGAAATAAACAAGAAAATATACACTGAACTTAAAAAGAAAAAGAACCATCAGAACACATTTAAAAAAAATCATTAAAGAATGTTAAAACATAGTGGCAAGAAAATTGTTATGAAAACTTTAAACACTCTATCACTCAAACTTCGCTGTCTGATATTTCTGATTTTCATTTTTTCTCTAACAAGTATTTCTTGATTCTTTTGATTTTTCATTCACAGGCAAACCAAAATTCAGGGTTCTTTTGAACTATACATCATATCTAAGTGCATGTGTCAGTAACATAACATGTGTTGCATAAACTCTAAGTACCTTTTAAATAATGATATAGCTAATATTATGCCCACATTTCTGAACTGGTTAGCATTTTTTCTTCTCATTTCCAGTTTTGACTGGCAAACACTCCTCAACTAATCAAGTACAGAAGCTCTAAATACCTTTTAAATAATGGCATAGCTAATATTATGTTTCTGAACTGATTAGCATTTTTTCTCATTTCCATTTTTGACTGGCAAATATTCCTCAACTAATCAAGTAAAAACTTTTAGGATGTTTTGGATTTTGCACTTACAGTTGAAAAACTTCTAGGCTCTTTTTTCAATTAGGTATCATATTTAAGTGCATCTATAAAGAACATAACAATTCTTGTACACTGTAAGTACCTTTTCATCAGCCTCCATAAGCTCAGTGAGCAGTGAACTTAATGAGATCTTCTCAGAGTTGATGAGAAAAGCGTGGCGAGAGAGTGTCCCATTCATCATTCAAGAAAACATTTAGATGACACCTGCAGAAAGTGTAAGTGCAATAACATTAAGGAATTTTCTTTACTTTGTTGTTTATCATTAATGCATAATAAAAATTTCTGAAATCTCATCCAATAAAGTTTTATGTTCTGTGAGCTGAATGTTATTTTGAATGCGAAGATTTCTTTCAAAGACGCTTTAGTCCGCCATCGATTAATTCTTTCTGCTTTATTATTTTTCAGGACATTGCAAATGTTTACTTGAAACTGAAGTAGACCAACATCATGATTTAGATCAGTAGCTAAACTGGTAGGTTCATTAGAATAATGATTACTGAATGTTTTTTTGGAACGCCCTTTATACTGGGGTTACGTGGGACCTGTTTAGAAGTCTTGCCTTTCATCGTAGAAGCATTATGCTCCATTGTATATTTTTTTATGCATGAATGAAGTCATTTGTTGTAAAGGCCACATTTAGTGCTACAGGTGTAACAATTTATGCATTTGCAGTAAGTGGTAATACACCTGAAGTAATTTTTTGTTGTTTCTGCAAAGAAGGTTTTGCGGTGTACATACTAACTCTTTTCCTTTTTACTCACACCATCTAGCAAATGCTAATTGATTTGTAAATTTTAGTTCTTTGTTTTTTCCATAGTAAAAGACAAAGCATCTGATAACATTTATTTTTCCTAACCATATGATCAAAGGAACACAAGTGCAAACACTAAAGTGAAGCAAAGGACAACAACATAACATAAATGAGGCCAAGAAGGGCAGTATGCAAGCGTAATTAAATAGCAAAATGATCAGACGCATACCTGTGAGGAAGAAGCCATTGCTAGTACTTCAAAAAAATGAACCAAACAACCAGCTATGTTCAAACCAAAACAACCTACAAGTAACCCTGCAAGGCAGAAGAGTCACCACACAATTCAGTACAAAAACCATATAAGTTCTGGAAGTGCATTCTCCATATTGAAACTCAGACATTCGCAAAGGAACAACTATGTTTAATTCAAATAGACATAATTATTTAAGCAACCAAAAACAAACATTCATGATGAAAGATCATTGCACAAAGGGAAAAGTATAACTATTTTATACATTTGTTCTCCAAAATCATTGACATATTGTTAGCAGCCAAACACAGCTCACCCTAGTACTGTAAGTTTTGATAGGAGTGAGCAGAAACTAAGTACCCAAAAAGACAAGCATAAAGTACACCTCACAGTTAATATCCCCTCTTAGCAGAACCATAAAGTGTATTTTTTTTGTAATTTTTTTAGTAAGAGCAACCAGAAGCCACAACTCATGGTTTTGGTTTGTAATTTTTTTCTAGAATTCATGAAGCAAGTATCTGACCATGTGATTAACAGTAGAAATTCCACAAACCAACTTCTAGATGGTAAAAACAAAAGTCATTGCAGGTTGTTCATACTTTTCAAAGTCTTTATGATACACATCTTTAGCAAAAAACATAGCGTGTGTGCACCATAAATCAAGATGTAACAATGATGAACAAGCTTATGCACTCTTAACAACAGAACAACTAAAGTCCATCAAAACTTGTTTTATCAACATGAAGGATGAAGAGCTGACAGGAACCTTTTTTTTCCTGCAACAAACTAAGTCTTACATACAGAAAAGATGCCATGAAAACATAGGGCAAAAGCGAAAAGTAACTGGAAGAACACAAAACAGAAACATATGTATAACACATTCTACTTATGGACTACACCACAACAACAACTACTAAATAAACACCACATATGAAACTGCATAAGGCAGACTTGACAGAGAAACACCTCCATCCTCTTTTATACATAAAACTCAGCTACACCTCACCATTATTATACCTGAATGCAATAACTATGAAAAGGCATTGTAAACAAAAGTATCTATTATCTACCAACAACCAGATACAGAGAAGAATCAAACACATACACAGTAAAACCAAAGGTAATTGGAGAAGTAAATGCACTGCAAAAGTTTTGTTTCACTAAATAAAAATTGGAGAGCTCTGTGAAGTGAATTAAAACCAAAAACTGTATTATATAAAGACAACTGGAACCTTTACCTGGTCCAAAATCTTGCAGGTCGGATATAGAGAGTTGTGGCTAAGTAGAGACCCAATGGATATACCCAGTAAATTCGCCATATAACCACAGATTTGACATAAATGTTAATCTTGCATCAACCCTTGTTAAAAGCCAACAGAAACGACAACACCTCCGCCGCCTGATGAAGCCTTCGATTGACTGAAGAACCTTTGGAAAGACAGGAAACACTGTAGAAAAAACCTCTAGTGATGGGTTTGATTTACGTCTCTTTTTTCTTTTGCAATAATCTGGATTGGAACGGGAAAAGGGTGTAGAATGTTGATCTATGTAATGGTATTTTTTATTATGCCTCCTATATTCAACAAGTAGGCTCCTCGAGATCTGAAGAACGGCTAAGATCTTTTGACTATATTTGATAAAAGTTAAGGTGGAGAAAAGTAGCGAAATAATAACAAGAAAAAAGGGGGGAAAATGACGTACTACCTCCTGTGCCTAAAATATAAGTTCATCCTGGAGTTTTCACACAGATTAAGGAATTAGTTGAATGTCGTTAATTTGAAGGTTAATGTCTAAAATACCCTCGACTATCATTAATCTGATAGTTGTTAAGTAATGAAAAGTTGTTGAATTCATAATAAATTAAGGGTAAGATAGAAAAGAAAGAATAAATGTTGCGTTGGTAATGTAGAATGACTTATATTATGGACAAGTAGAAAAGTGTAGGATGACTTATATTTTGACCTGGAGGTAGTAGAAGGCAAGCTGTGAAAGGCACCCATATAATAATTAGGAACAAGAAAAAAAAAAATGATGTTGAAGCAACCTTGACACGTGGCGTTATTGGAGCAAACCTCAACTTTTACAAAAGGAACACTGTCGTGGCAAATTGTGGGGGCTTTTTGGCTTCACAATTAATAGATAGGTAGATAGTAGGAAAACAAAATATGTGGCTGTGATAAATAGTAGCGGCAAGTCTATATTGATAATCTTTATCAATATCTTCTGTATGGAAATATTTCCATCGCGTAACCAGGTGCGTCACCAAACTGGGGGATTTTAAAAAATCAGGCTTTGTTCCCCTCCCCTCTTGGAATTAAAGTTGTAAAAGGGATCACATTCAGTTTTAGGTTTTACGACAATAATATTATCGTAAAAAGATTTTTTACTCCAATAATAACGTCGTAAAATCAGTGATTTTACGACGTTATTATTCGAAAGACAAAAATCTTTTACTTTCATTATTATCATGTCGTAAAAATTTAACTCCACTATTATTGTCGTAAAATTTGTTTAACTCCACTATTATTATCGTAAAAGATTTTTTACTCCAATAATAATATCGTAAAATCACTGATTTTACGATATCAAATCACTGATTCTAAAATCACTGATTGTGAATCCACCACGCGCGGGTTCAATCCCCGTCGTTCGCCCATCAATAAATGTTTCGGAGACACAAGACAAACCTTTTTTTTTTGAGGGGTAAACGTAGATTTATTAATGGATATCAGCCTATCATTTGTTTTTTGAAGTATTTCACTTGGTCTGCCGGTTTTTTACAAAAAAACGCCAGTGAATGGCGGCGGCGACTGTACATGGCTTCTTCGGCGTTCATGAACTTCAACGCCAATAAGCTTCTTCGGCGTTCTCTCGACCTCTATTCTATCGGTTCTCTGTCCGTTTATCTGCTTTCATCGGTTCTTGGCTTCGCTTTAGCAGTCTTGTGGTTTGCGCTTTTAGGTTTCTTGTCCGCCGCTTGCTTGAGTGGTCGCTTGTCGACCGACGACGACACAGTACATCAACGAGAGCAAGGTTTTGGTGCTGTGGTTTTGGCGGCTTTTCTCTCCTGGCGATGTTCCGGAGGAGATGGCGAACTCTTTGAACCTCTCAAGCCGCCGGATTCCCTTAGTCAGCCTGTAAAGTCATATGCAGCAGTAACAGGGAATTCAACAGCAGATATCCCAGATTTTGGGGTGTATGGGACGTGCAAAGGGGAACCAGCCCTCTTCGTCTCACGTAACGAACTTGAGGTACTCTCACGGCCTTTTGCTAATGCTTTGGTAGCTCGCTTTCCTGATTACAGGCCTCGTATTGATGACATTCGTAAATTTTTTTTACGCCTCGACTTAAAGGCTACATGCAAAATTGGTTTGCTAGATACTAAACATGTTTTGGTCCATCCGGGATGTCAAGAAGACTATAATAGGTTGTTTACGCGACGTGAATGGTTTATGGGAGCTAACCGGTTTGTGCTTTCGAAATGGACAATTGATTTCCATTGTAATGCAGATTGCTCCTTGGTTCCCATTTGGTTTGAACTACCAGGTTTACCACTTCCTTTCTTTAATTCTAAATATGTTACTAAGATTGGCAGTTTGATTGGTCGACCTCTCTACAAATGAGACGCGCCCACATCGATATCACGAGACCGTCGGTTCGCGCGGGTTCTTGTTGAGGTTGATATTCTAAAACCGCGTGTACTCAGTATCTGGTTGGGTGAGGATGTGCATACTGGGCATTGGCAAGAAGTTAATCGCGGAGTTTTGGCCCGATTATTGCTCTTTTGTCATCGCATTGGCCATGCGGCGAAATGTCAAAGGAAAAATCCGCCATCGTAAAATTTCTACGGAAGAATACAAATAAGGATAATAGTCACACGAAGAGGTCCGATACGCGTGTTCCTGAAACAAATCCAAGCAAACCCCAACAGGTCTATCAAGTGAAGCAACATAGTACTGTTACTCCTATAGCTCCTTCAGACATACACACCGGTAGTGTGAATACAGCATCGGAAACTTCAACGGGCAATGCTATTACTCCAACCATTGCACGCCGCGCAACTTTGTGGATACCACCACCACACATAATACTTTTAGCATACTTGAATCTCTTGTTGAAGAAGAGTTAGTGGAGACAACTCACCTTTCTCTCGATGCAAATCAAATAATCAAGAATGCACAATCAATCGTGGTTGAGGAACCTCACCGTTAGCAAGAGGCAAAGAAAAGACCACGACATTGGACCCAGCTGCTAAATCTTTTGAATATCCTACGAGCAAGGCACAACCTCAGGTAGATAAGGGACAACATAGTGCTCCGATCTTGAAGAATACTGGGACTGGGGCCTGGATATCGACTGACAGCTTAAGAGCTTTCCATTCCACCTTGCAGGCCCGCTTTGATGCTACCGGGTAATTCCTGATTCGACAATATCAATCACCCCAGGAGAAAGAATCCCGACCCTACCTATCTTGAATTAGCTATGAAGGGGGGGAGTGAACCTGATGCTTTGCTCAACAACAGAAGAGCCGAGGCAAAAAGAAAAACAAGACATCACCCAAGAGACGCTCACGCCAACATGATAAATTCGCCTGCAGCTCAGACGTGGATAAAGTAATAGACCAACTCGATACCTCAGATTATGAGTCAAACCAATATCTAAACTCTTCCTTTCACCAATACGATGAATGGCAGACGGCTTCTGAGACCGAAGGATTCTCGACTGTAGCACCTTGTAAAGGGATGACGACAAGAGCAAGGAAGCAAAGTTACCGGAAATATGATGAAGACTACGATTACTATTAATGCTTAAATTCCTTAAATGTCTTTTATTGCTTTGTGTTTTTGTGGAATCGACCGCGAACTAAGGCGACACCCACATGTAATTTCTTTTTTTCCCTTTTCATCAATAAAAGTTATTCCTTAAAAAAAAAAAAAATTAATGGATATCAGCCACAACGGCTGAGCAAACATGTGCCGGTGGATTACAGAAGAAGTTTTATTGATAGTAGCAGTATCAGATCTAACGACTAGAAACTAAGCACTTTTTTTCTTCTGGCTGACTTTTGGTCTTCTTCTCCAAACAAACTGGTTATTCCATAACTCCCTCAAGTGGGTGGCATATGTTAAAGAAAGAGAACTCTGATTTAACATGGCAAGTTCCTTCTTGATAGGTCTTTCCGTTGGGCAATGATTGGGAACTCATACTTCGAGGCGGCTCCAGGATTCCTTCTGCAAAGTATGGCGCAAGAGTTTCGAGACTAAAAGACTCTTGGTAAACCATGTTCCGCATAAGTGGCAACCAAGGGGAACTCCTTTGGGCTGGGTTTACGAGCCATCCTTCTTCAATTCTTCCATCCTATAGACTAGAGTAGTAACGGCACACTGAACACCGAGGAAATCTCTACTTAGAAGAGTCAATTTACTTACACGAAGAACAGGTATCGGAACGACCGCAAAGCATGGGCATAACTAAAATCTTATTGTTAGGTTTTTAACTTGTTCCACGCCCGAAGACTTAGTTAACATTACCTCTGGTCCAAGGGTAGCGGTTTGTTTACCACCCTTAGCATGGAGATTCTTAGTCTTTGGGGGCGCCCCGCCAGAGCAGGGCAAGGATTTGTTAGTTGTAAGTGGTATTACGATTATTGGAGTAAAAAATCTTTTTACTCCACTATTATTGTCGTCAAATCTAAAACCGAATGTGGTCCCTTTTCCAACTTTAATTCCAAGAGGGGGAGGGGGACAAAGCATGATTTTCCAAAATCTCCCAAACCGGGATTCAATGCCCCCCGAAAGATGTATTCATTAAGCGTGCGATCATCAAAGCAAGTGTAGTTGGTAGTGTAGTTGTACTTTTAATTACGCAACAAACCCATAGATGTAAATTTTTTGATTTTTGAGGTTTAATAAAGATCCGGTTTTCCAAAGCAAAAAAAAAAAAAAAAAAAAAAAAAAAGAAGAAGAAGAAGAAGAAGAAAAAAGGACAATCCATCAACATCTTCTGTATTTTCATCAACACTCCCCCGACCCCGAGTCAAACTTTTCTGTTCATTAACTCATTCATTTTCGTTTAGCAAAAAAAAAAAAAGAACTCATTCATTTTCTCAATAAACAAATTCATTATTCCCCGTCAATTGTTAATTTTTATCAGCCCATTTCTAAGTTTCTTTCATGTTTTTTTTAGTACTCCGTCTTAAAATAATTCACACAGTTGTCAAAATGTTTTGTTTTATTTTATGTGAGATAGTACAATTTTCAATGCAACATTTATTGTAATTTTACTTGATTTACCCTTATTTATTACAGTAGGTGATATAGAAAAGAATGTTACATTAATTATATTCAATGACATTCTAATCATTTTATTACTCCTTAATATGCATGATTTTGACAATAACCTCGAATAAATTGAAGAAGGGAGTATCATGCTTTATTTCTAATATCTATGTCTTGTTTCATAAATGACCAAGAAATTCAACTGAAGAAAGCAATTAGGCGGTTCATTGTTCGGAAGTGCTAATATCTAGAATACGAAGATAATAAATTGCAGGATTTGTGGGAAATATATGTATGTAAAAGGGTATATTTGTACATTACGATACATTATGTTAGGGTTTTGGTGATGCATTGTATTATAAATACTTGACTATTGTGAATACACAAATAATCTTTTCTCCCAATAATTTTGTGTTTAACATGGTATCGGAGCCACTCAAAATTAGAGGTTTTTTTTTCCGTTCTTGTTCTTTCTTGAGAAAAAAAAAGAAGGTCACGGCTGCTTGATCAAATTGGTGGTATTTGTTGCTATTCGTACACCACATATCGATCTTATTTTACCGGAAATTGCGATCAGTGTGTGCGATTGCTGCTCGAAGACGTGTTCTTCGCTCCTCTTCCGGTCTATATTATCAAGGGCGTGTTCCTTGATAGTCATAATTGCTGAGTCCCTGTCGATCATCATCCCAATTTGCTGTGTTCTTTGGTCGCTTTGTCTGTTCCGCGGCAAAATTATGATTTTAGTCCTCTAACTTGGCCTATTTTGGATTTTAGTCACTGCTCTGCTCGGTGAGGAAAATGGTCCTCTGTTGGCTATTTTTGGATTTTAGTCCTATCCGCCGAAATAGGCGATTGGGCACCGGAATCTTTAAAAAATGCTTACGTGGCATCCTTGTTAGAGGACTATTTTTAAATATTCCGTGCCCAATCACTATTTCCGGCGGATAGGACTAAAATCCAAAACCAAGTTAGAGGACCATTTTCCTCACCGAGCAGGAGCAGGACTAAAATCCAAAATAGGCCAAGTTAGAGGACTAAAATCCTAATTTTGCCTCTGTTCCGCCAACGCTTTCTTCGGCGAATTTGTCTTTGCCCTTGTATTTTTGGCGGTGTTGTTACCGTACCTTTCTATTCTATTCTTCCGTAAAAAAAAAAAAAACGTTTTTTTTTTCTACATTGCAAAGCACCCTTCCATGGAAACTTATTTCTGCACCGCTGCTGTTGGAGAGCAGCAACTTGGAGAAGGTGAACGTTTTCCGACTCTTTCCGATGATCAGTGGACACATCTTTTGTCCGTTTTAAAAAATATCAAACCCAGTTCATCCGCAAATTTGGCTGGTATGTCTTATTCTAATGATTGGTTAATCGATACTGGTGCTATGACTGGTAATATTTCGTTATTTACAAAAATTTACGTGAAATTTCGTCCCCGGTTGGGTTGCCCAATGGGCACAGTACTACAGCTACATATTCTGGCACCGTTGCTTTGACTCCGGCATTAATTTTGGAAAATGTTCTTTACGTCCCAGACCTTGTTTGCAATTTGCTATCAGTTTCTCAATTACCGACACCCGCCAATATTTTGTTATTTTCACTAATAAGCTATGTCTTATACAGGACCATACTTGGAGGCACCTGATTGGAGCGGGGGTGCAGTGTAATGGGGTTTACTACTTTCAGCCAATTTGTTCTCCACAATTTCACGTTAATAAAGTTGCTACTATTGATCCTCATTTGTTGTGGCATCGACGTTTGGGTCACCCTTCGATGATTGTGGTATCTTACTTGTCTGGCATTCCTAGCCTTAGTAGTTCCAATAAAATTTGTTCCGCTGATTGTTCCGTGTGTTTTATGAGTAAACAACCACGTGCTTCGTTTCCTTTAAGTTACAATAAAGCTTTGGATTTATTTGATTTGGTTCACTGTGATATTTGGGGACCTTATAAATTTCCTTCTAGTTGTGATGCTCGTTTCTTTCTTACCATCGTTGATGACTGCTCTCGTGCCACATGGGTATATTTGTTGGTTGGCAAGCATGAAGTGCGACACTTGATTGAAACGTTTTATAAGATGGTGAAACGGAAATTTAATAAACGTATTAAGTGTGTTCGCAGCGATAATGGCCTAGAATTTTTAAGCTTACAACCTTTTTTTGATTCAAAGGGTATCTTGCATCACAAATCTTGTGTCGATACTGCTCAGCAAAATGTCGCTCGTGCCCTTCGTTTTCAAGCAAAGTTGCCTAAGTATTTTTGGGGAGAATGTGTCCTTACTGCGGTTCATTTGATTAATTTGACGCCTACTCATCTTTTAAATGGTAAAACTCCGTATGAAGTTTTATATGGTCGTCTCCCCTCTTATGATAATATCCGAGTTTTCGGCTGTTTGTGCTATGCTTCGGTTCGTCCTCAGGCCCCGGATAAGTTTGATTCTCGGTCTCAGAGATGTATATTTGTTGGTTATCCGTTTGGTCAGAAGGGCTGGCGGCTTTATGACCTTGACACCCATGATTTTTTTGTCAGTCGTGACGTTGAATTTTTTGAGGACTAGTTTCCGTTCCTTGACACCCTCCCTGACCACAGTCGCCTGCAATGGGAACGCTATTTTAGTCAACCTCTATTATAGGACGATTATGATGATGTACCTGATGATGTGATTGGGCCCATGGAAACAACAACCTCGGCCCCCACCCTCCCGGATTCTGACCCTTCGTCTCCATTAAGGGGGCGTGTGGCCGAGCCGAGTTCTTCCCTAGATGGCGGGGTGCCACCGACTGAGACTTTGGGCCGTGGTCGGCGTATGAAGATTCCCTCCACCAAGCTTCGGGACTATGTTACTCATACGATTGTTCAGAGGAAGGAAGACCCCACCCTATTACCTGCATCTTCATCTTCGCCAGTTCCTCGTAAACCTTTGACATTGCTTGTTATGTTGATTATAATAAATTTTCTCATCCCCACCAAAGTTGTTTTTTGACAAATATTACTAAGGGCCACGAACCCGCCACTTTTCGAGAAGTCGCTCATTCGATTGCCCGGTTACGTCGGGCTATGCAGGAGGAAATTGAGGCTTTGGAACGTAATGGTACTTGGTCTTTGGAGGTTCTTCCTCCCGGAAAACATGCCATTGGTTGTGGTTGGGTGTATAAAATTAAATACACCTCCACTGGTGACGTGGAGCGCCTTAAAGCTCGACTCGTTGTTCGTGGCAATCAGCAAGTTGAAGGTGTTGACTATAATGAGACCTTTGCTCCGGTGGCCAAAATGGGCACTGTTCGTGTTTTTTTGTCCGTAGAAGCTGCATGCAATTGGGAATTACATCAAATGGACGTCCATAACGCCTTCTTGCACGGTGATTTGACTGAGGAAGTCTACATGTGTCTTCCTCCTGGATATCGTGCTTCCTCTCCTGGCATGGTTTGCCGATTGCGTAAATCTTTATATGGATTGAAAAGCAGGCTCCTCGGCAATGGTTTGCCAAGCTTTCACTGCTTTGAAATTTTTTGGTTTTGTTCAATCTTATGCGGACTATTCGTTGTTCAGTTATACTCGGGATGGTGTTTCCCTCCATGTTCTTGTTTACGTCGATGATTTAATTATTGCGAGCTCTTCTCTGGCGACGCCTTGTTCGTTTCAAGCAGTATTTGAGCTCTTGTTTTCATATGAAGGATTTGGGGCCTTTGAAATATTTTCTGGGCATCGAAGTGGCACGTGGCCCCGAAGGTATTTTTCTCTCTCAAGGGGAGCCCTGGCCAAGGAATTTGCGTGTTTTGCGTTTTCTTAAGGGGAGCCCTGGCCAAGGAATTTTGTTGCGTCCTGTGGATGATTTGTCTTTGATTGCTTTCTGTGATAGTGATTGGGCCGCGTTCCCCTTGACACGGCGTTTTGTCACTGGCTATTTGGTATTTTTGGGTCATTCCCCCGTCTCTTGGAAGACCAAGAAGCAGCCTACGGTGTCCAGATCGTCTGCCGAAGCTGAGTATCGTTCTATGGCAGTTGCCACATGTGAGTTGAATTGGTTGAAGTCATTGTTGTCTTCTCTTGGTGTTTTACATCCTCAGCCTATGCGGTTATTTTGTGATAGTCAGTCGGCGCTTCATATCGCCAAGAATCCCGTCTTCCACGATCGTACCAAACACATCGAAGTGGATTGTCAATTTGTTCGTGATGAGTTATTGTCCGGTAATTTGGCGCCATCTTATGTTCCTACCACGCATCAATTGGCCGACATTCTGACAAAAGCTCTCGGCAGGCAACAATTCCGTTTTCTTTTAGGCAAGTTGGGCATTTGTGATTTAACTGCTCCAATTTGAGGGGGCGTGTGGGAAATATATGTATGTAAAAAGGTATATTTGTACATTACGATACATTATGTTAGGGTTTTGGTGATGAATTGTATTATAAATACTTGACCATTGTAAATACACAAATCATCTTTTCTCCCAATAATTTTGTGTTTAACAGGATTATTATTTATTACAATCCCTTGTAAATATATTTGTTTGCATGACATTCATTTGTCTTATATTGGTCTGAATTTCAACGGAGTCTGAAACAAATAAGAAGTGGTCACCTTTTAATTTTTTTCCTTCATTTCTTTTAATAATGAGAAGAAAGATGAATACATTAATTTATCCTTTGAGTTGCAGTGATTTAATAGGCTTAATCTGGGTACATAAAAGGACCGAAGGATTATACGGTGGTAGAGAGGGTTGGGGATGAAGAAGATGCTTATTGAATTTATTTATTTCCATATTTACCCTTCAAGATTATCAATATTGACTAATTTTGGGACAAAAAAGATGTTGATAGACTATTTTGATACCAATAAAGGTTGGTGGACTAAAATGGGATTAGTTAAATAGTTTAGGGACTATTTGCCCCAAAAAGAAAATAAATAAATAAAACAAAACAAGACAAAATCAAAATCACCTACGAGTGTCTTCGCAATTTCGCGGCAACATCATTCGGGTTTGGGATATGGGTATATATACTACGGAGGTATCTAACAAGAAAAAAAAATAAAAAAAATCACATTCAATAATCATTATAAAAAAAATATAGAGATTTTTCCGATGTCTTATTACCTTCCGGTCATCAGAGAACCAGGCGGTCGGAATTTAGAACAGGTGACCAATCTGATCACCGTGTGTTTGACCGGTGTTGGCGTTGCACTGCAAGCCCTTCAGCTTTCAAAGCCATTTCCGGCCATCTTCAACTCTTTGTTTTGTATGTTTCTCCAGATCTGTTTTAACCTCTATTTCGTCCATGCATATAACGTCAAGCTCACGTTTCATCGTTTCTTCCCTGCATCGATAGGCCATGCTGCAGTTTTTGCTGGTATTATCCTTTTTAATGGGATCATCATTTACTCTGTTTTCTCTATATCCTCACCACCCCTCATTGTTATACCCATTTTCATCTTCCTTCTCTCTGCTTCCATGATCCTCAAGGGATTCTTTTTCTAATACTTTTTTTCAGTTGCTAGCTACGTACCAGATGTCAGTTGAAAGAACAGTGCACTGTTTGGTCAAAATTTAAGTAATTGTTTATCTGTGTGTATATATATATATTCATTGTAAGAAATGCACTGTTTTTGTGCTCCTTTTTTTTTTTTTTTCTTCCCGGAAACGAAACGGTAAACACATCCACGCCCCAAGCGGGGTTCGAACCTTGGACTCCCCACTGGAATCCATGTTAGACCATAGTGGATTATCACTAGGGTATGTACCTGAGTATACTCCGTCTGTGTAATTGGAAATTTGGAATATATATATGGCTCTTTTTGTGCTATTGCTTCTGATAACAACCTTAAATAAAGCTATTTTTGGACACTAGCTAGCTCTGTTGATTGGTGTATTTTTTTAATTTATATCTATGTTTCTTTTTGTTGTATTACTTACTTCTGGGAACAGCCTTAATATAACTATATTTGGATGCTTTGTGACTCTGTTTCTATAGTAATTGGGATCTTACAGTTTTGTCATTGATGAATCTGTGATTGGTTAGAATTATGTATTAACAACAAAGGTTGATTAAAGTGGAAGAGACTATGATCACTTAAGCAAGAGACTTCATATTCGAACCATTGTAAATGCAGCAAATCTTGTTGGGAGAGATCCACACTTTAGGTGCTCGACAATATTAGTCTCAGATAACTGTATGAAGATACCTTGCGAAAGGAAAAAAAAAAAATAAAAAATTTATGTACTTCAAATTTATCAAATTATCATAATAACTTAAAAAAAAAGCTAAACATCATGCCAATTTTGTTTCCCTCATCCTACATGGCAAGATTCTTATTCCGGGTAATCTCATGATGACCCAATTAGAACCAACTGTCGGATATATGTAGACCTGTAAAACCGACTTAATAACCTAACCCTAACCGACTTAATACAATTCACGGCAGCTTTTGTTTCGTGCTTCCCAAGTCTCGCAGCAGTGGCTAGAGCTTCTGCAATTCCGGGCCTAATCGCCGTCTTTTCGGGGTCCAACAAAATCTTCCATGCCCTCTTCATGTTGATCCCGGTGATCTATTTGTATCTGAAAACGGTCAAGAATCCAATAAGTAAATTGAAGAAGCCTCTTAGTCTTTTTCTTTTGCACTCAACGTTTTTCTGAGGTTCGTATAATGAAGAATAACATTTCCTAACAACTTCCCTCTGGTAATAGGAAGTTTTAGTTTCCAAATAAAACCTCCCACTCATTAATTGTCATTTATTTCCTTTAATCGCAATTAACTCCATAAATCTCACAAAATATATATATATACATATATTCAACTCTTTGGTTTGTATGTTTCTCCAGATCTGTTTTAACCTCCATTTCGTCCATGCGTATAACGCCAAGCTCACGTTTCATCGTTTCTTCCCTGCATCGATAGGCCATGCTGCAGTTTTTGCTGGTATTATCGTTTTTAATGGGATCATCATTTACTCTGTTTTCTCTATATCCTCACCACCCCTCATTGTTATACCCATTTTCATCTTCCTTCTCTCTGCTTCCATGATCCTCAAGGGATTCTTTTTCTAATACATTTTTTCAGTTGCTAGCTACGTACCAGATGTGGGTTGAAAGAACAGTGCACTCACTGTTTGGTCAAAATTTAAGTAATTGTTTATCGGTGTGGATATATGTATTCATCGTAAAGAAAAGCTCTGTTTTTGTGCTCTGTTTTTATGTAATTGGAATATATATGTGGCTTTTTCTGTTATTGCTTGTGTATTTTTTTTTTAAATATATGTTTCTTTTTGGTGTATTACTTTGCTTACTCCTGGGAGCAACCTTAGTAAAACTATATTTGGGTGCTTTGTGACTCTGTTTCTGTGTATTAATTTAGATCTTACAGTTTTGTCATGGATGAAATTTTGTTGTTCAAGTTAAAATTGTGTATTTCAAAATGATCAAATTAACATAATAACTTAACAAAAGTTAAACATCCGGTCAATTATTTCCCTCATCCTACGTGACAAGATTCTCATAGTGGATAATCTGACACGGGTACACCAAGTCCCCAATCCTATTACAACGGATTGTCGACATACATTAGAAATTTTCTCTCGTGCTGCATGTTGGGAGTTTGGGATTACATATTCGATGTCCAATCTAATAGAGAATGCATGTAACAGAATTTTCTCCTCGTGCTTCATGTTGGGAGTCTGGGATTAAATATTCGACCAACCTCACTTGTGGTCAAATTAACAAAATTAGTAACCCTTTGGCAATGATTTTTTTTTATTTTTTACTTTTTATATTAGTGAGAATATTCTTTCACTTAATATACTAATATTTCTCACTAATATATTAAGAAAAATTATGACATCAAAAAAGGGAGAGCCACTATGATCTAGTTGTTTAATATAAAGGGATGATCCAGTTTTTAATCTTGACTGTTGACAACATACATAAATAACTATATATGTTAGATCATTCTTCTAGTACACCATAACTAATATGTACTTCAACACACCAAATCTATTTTTCTAACATGTTTACACATGTAAACAATTCATCAAATATCCCTTAAAAAAAACTACAAACCCACAAACGCAGGATAAAATTGAAACAAAGGAATCATTAAAGATGAAAAAAAAAAAGTTGTTTTGATTGAAAAAAGTGCAAACACGCGGTGCCAGCACCAAGGAGGCACCATATGGGTAAATATTAACCTTTGCCCCATAACCTACTCAGATTTTAAAATTAACGCTTATAAACATAATACGTGTCGCTCTCGATTTTCGATCTGTGTCGCAGAATTTCTAAAGCCGTCCCTACAAACACGTCAAACAATTTGAATCGAGACTTCGCTGATTAATCATCATCTTATGTATATTTACTCGGTATAAAAAGTTCAAAACTTTGTTAATTTTGTTCAACATTACGGTTGATCATCTTCAAATTCACAGCAGATGAATGAATCCCTTTTAACACCACCGACATAAGAAATCCCAGGTTTTTTTTTATACCCGATGTAGGTCAACTCCCGACGTGGGCCAATCAGTTGGATCCGAACAAGGGCTCTTCACCGTCATTATAATATTGGGAGACATATTTATGACTCGATATTTTTTTCTTGAGAATAATTTTAAATTAATTCGCTTAATTAATTTTATATTTAATTACGGTCTCATCTAAGCGTGCATATTACTACAATATCATATAAAGTAAAACATACACAACATTCCGCACACAAAATAACCGGTATGATCATGGACTTTTCCTAAATGCGGTTTCGAATACAAACTGACGAAACCGCGGGTCACAAGCTGAGGGTAGTCGCAACCGCCAATGGATTTTTGACATGCACCATCTCCATGGCTCTTTATTTTTCTCTTTCTTTGGGCCTTCGTCTTTGTCTTCAATGCATCATTACATAAAATCTAACTATTAAATTTTACACCCGCCGCACACGGGGGGAACTAACGGGAATGGAATGATGCAAAAATGAAACTAGGCCACGTTCTTCATAACGGCCTAGGACAACAATAAAATCCAACAGAAAATAAAGCATTCACATCTATCATATTGGTTGAGTCCATGATCAATCGGTGTCCATATAATCGAGTTATATCTACTATCTAATCCATAGAATCACGTCTAAAGATTAACTTTAAACTACTTTTGTCTTTATAGCATCCAACCAATTAATTAATTAACTTTTAATCAATTAATAATTTAATAATTTAATAACCATGTACTATATTGACATTAAATACACAAAACAAAAAAATGAAAAGAGGTGGCACCGGCCGGCAGCCGCCAGCAGCCCATGGCCTCCGACGCCACCGACCAGTATTGGGTTGGTGGCGCCGCCGCTAGTCGGCCCAACACTGCCGCTGCCTCCTTCTTTTTTTCGTGCATTTTTAATTAATCAATATCAAACATGATTTAATCTAGGGTGCCTTTAAAGGCACCACAGTTTTTCTACTTTGGGCACCACTACACTCTAAAAAATAGTTGGTTACCTAGGGCACCACACATTAAGTTTTTAAATGACAATTCTACCAATAACTAGGGGTGTTCACGGTTCGGTTCGGTGAGGTTAATGGCCGTAACCGAAACCGAAACGAAAATTTCGGTTAATAAATATCCGAAATCGAAACCGAACCGTTTGCTTTAGGAAACCGAACCGAACCGTACCGAAATATATGGTTCGGTTCGGTTCGGTTACCCAAAAACCGAAATAAAACTTAACAATTCTATTTGGTTATGAACGGTTCAGTTTTTTATTCGGTTATAAACGGTTCAGATAACGGTTCAGTTATAAGCAATTTTTACAAAAAAAATATAATATTTTAGTTATAAAATCTAATTAGATGTTGGATATAAACGATTCGGTTACGGTTTTTTTGTTCGGTACGGTTTCGGTTCGGTTAATTGTTCGGTTTTTTATTCGGTTCGGTTCGGTTTTTAGTTCGGTTCGGTTACGGATAATTTATAGCGTGAACCGTAACCGAACCGAAATTTTTGGTTTCTATATATTAGTAACCGAACCGAACCAAAAATAGGTATTAACCAAACCGAACCGAATGACCTTGGATCGGTTCGGTTTTTGGATAAACCGTATCCATGAACACCCCTACCACCACACCCTCGTTAAAGTTAAATTCTACTATATCCAAATTCTTTTTACCATTTCCAGTTTTTTTTAATCACAAAACACCCTTTTAACTTATTGTAATTACGTTTCTAAAAAAAACTTATAGTAATTACAATTTTTACATCATCTTCCCCACTTATTTCTACACCACCACCTCCTCCTCCTCTTACCACCATTTCTGCAACAATAAACCTCCATAAATAGCTTGATCAAAATGTTGTAATATTGAAGTTCATTTCATCATCCAAGAATGAAGGAACTATTAGAAGATACTAGTGTGAGAGTATGCTGTGCAAGGCACGGCATGCCCCTTCCAAATAATCTCTATTATATATCATATTTAAGTGTATCTTTAGGTAACATGAAACTTCCAAGATGTAAATGTTACATATAGTGATTTTATTTGACATTATTAAACGAAAGTAGAAACAATACTATAATAAACCCTATATGTATTTAAAGCTGAATAATACGATAAAAAGGCATGTGTATATTTGTACAAAGATGATAATGGTTGTAATAGGTTACAAAGGCAACAAAATATTACATCATGAGTAAAAATGTTTTATGCAAAAACTTAAGCTAAATACGTACCAATATTTTTCACTCCACAAACAAGGAATTTTACGTATTATCCAAAACCATGAATTGACGATGGATGCACAACTATTTTCAGTAATTAAAACAACTAAAAGTTAAGCGCATAAGATACAATTTCAGTTGAAGCCAAGTTGGAAGATACCTATGTTGTTACCCGATTGGTTTTTTCTTAAGTATACAGTTTCAGAATTTGGTAGCTTCTTCCAACCTTATTTTCGAAGGACTTGTCAAAAAAAAGTTAACAAAACACAGATAAAAAATGAACTATAAAATACGATATAGGAATTCATAACATGATGAAACTATAATCTGTAATTTTTGGGAAGCAATGGAAAACCAAATAATCATGAACTACAACATTTTTAAACCTTCAAAAACTAACCATGCATATTATTCTGTAAAACTGGATTTCATGAGCCACAATCACAGGCTTTCAGTAATGTGAGGGGAAGTTCAGAAAACCCAAATGAAATCTTTTAAATTGATAAAATTGGAAGCATATGTGAAGAAGAGCATGAGCCACTATACAATAAACACAAACAACCAAATGTAAAGAGAGAGAACACATAACTATCATCGATACAGATTTGACGCACAACTAAAACACACAATCACTGAGGTAAAAATTATTGTAAGTTTCGGACAAGTAGTTCCTAACTATAATTATTGAAAACAATTTTCAAACCAGGAAACTACTAAAGTCTGATGTGAATGAGAGAGCTTTTTGCTCTCACAATTAATAAGTAGTAGGAAAATGGGAGATAAGGATGGTTGTAGACAAATGAGATAAAGAGATGAAAAAAAAAAAGAGATAAATGTTTTATCATTAAGTTTACATATAATTGTTTTGAATAAAAGGTTATTGTTTATTTTTAAATTATCTTAGGATAAAATAGGAGTATTATCTTTAAATTAAGAATTCTCTCCTATATAAAGAGAAGTAGTGTAATCATTTTATTCAAGGGACAATTATTCAAAAGGACACATATTGGTTTTAATTAGAGAAAAAGGACACCTAAAACAAACACCTAGTTATAAGGTTAAAAATTAGGAAAAAAAAAAAAAAACGCTTGGACGTTGGACGATGTACGCTGTTGTTGTTGTGTATATTGTTATTTTTTTATTTTAATTTTTTTTCCATTCACCTGGAAGCTGTTGTTTTTTTTGGTTTTTTTTTTGTTTGGCGGATAGTAAATATTTATTTTTTCTTTTTTTCATTGACCACCGTGATGCATTAACAACCGCGATGAAGTGATACTGCGATGCACTGACAACTGCGATGTAGAGACACCACGATGAAATGACACCGTGATGCATTGACCATCGCGATGCATTGCCCAACCCGATGCATTGACCACCGCGATGCAGTCACCAACCCGATTAACTAACCATATATTCAGTGACATCGACAATCATATATGCAGTGACATCGTCAATCATATATGCGTGATATCAACAATTTATGCAGTGACATCGGCAATCATTTATACAGAGACATCGTGATGAAGTGACATCGTGATGCAATGGCCACCCCCGATGCAGAGACACCGCGATGAAGTGGCCACCCTCGATGCAGAGATACCGCGATGCAGAAACCATCGGGATGTAGTGATCATCGGGATGCAGTGACATTTGATTAAGCAACACCGTGACGACATTTGATATTTTTCCAACTTAATTTCATAAAATCGATTTCTTTTCTTCACAAAACCGACTTCAAATGGCTATATCTTTTGACATAAAACTACGATCAACATAAATCTTTTACCTTAATTCATATTTTTATGCAGTGACATCGGCAATCATATATGCAGTGATATCAACATTTTATGCAGTGACATCGGCAATCATATATGCGTGACATCGGCAATCAGATATGAATGACATCAACAATTTATCACGGCGACATCGGCAATCGGATATGCAAGTGACATCAACATTTTATGCAAAGGACATCAAGAATCATATATGAATGACATCAACAATTTATTTAGTGACATCATCAATCATATATGCAGAGACATCACGATGAAGTGACACCGCGATGCAGTGGCCACCCCCGACGCAGAGACACCTCGATGAAGTGGCCACCCTCGATGTAGAGACACCGCGATACAGAGACCATCGGGATGCAGTGATCACCGGGATGCAATGACATTTGATGAAGCAACACCGTGATGACATTTGATTTTTTTTGAATTAATTTCAGAAAATCGATTTTTTCTTTATAAATTCGACTTCAAACGGCTATATTTTTTTGATATAAAACTCCGATCAACATAATTCTTTCACATTAATTCATATTTTTATGCAGTGAAATCGGCAATCATATATGCAGTGATATCAACATTTTATGCATTAACATCAGCAATCATATATGCGTGACATCAACAATTTATGCAGTGACATTGGCAATCAGATATGCAGTGACATCAACAATTTATGCAGTGACATCAGCAATCATATATGAATGACATCAACAATTTATGTACTGACATCGGCAATCAAATATGCAGTGACATTAACATTTTTGTTGAACTTTTTGTCCCGAAATTAGGAAGATTTTTCAGGGGAAATCGAGCTTATGAGCCGCGTCAAGCTATATCGAGTACTTAGCCTGTCGAGTTCGATGTTGCCATTTTATGGCTCAATTGAGCCCGAACTTTTTTAGTCGATTCAAGCTGGAGCCTAGGGAGTATCGACTCGACTCGGATCGATTACACCCTAATCTGTATGAAATTGTATATGCAGTGACATCAACACCCAAATTGCAGAAACAAAAACTTTGTAAATTGTATATGCAGTGACATATGCAGTGACATCGATGTCACTGCATCAATTCTCTAACTGTAAATGCAGTGACATCAATATCACCGCATCAATTTTATTCCAAATCATACACAAACCCACCATCAACGTATAGCTTTTCTTTCTTTGTTTCAAGGTGATGCATATTAAACTAATTGATCATTATTACATCATGATCAACGGTGTCGATAAATGATGTGACACTTGTTGTGTCACAACGGTTGTGTCCGGATCATTACTCAAAAAAAAGAAAGGAAAAAATAAAACATCATCCAAAGCCTTTCATAATCACCAACCATATTCACATAACCAGTCACATTTGAACCTATAATGGCAAGAAGATACAATTATTATGTTTATTTACAAAGTTACTAACTTTTCTCAAACACAATGATCAGCTTCTTAGCACTAAGTTTAGGCAAATAGACTAGAAATGTAAAGCACAATATGTTAGGATAGGTGTATCGTGTGTGGAGTGATTTACGGAACAAATACGTAATTTACGGAAGAAATTACGGATTGTTAAATTAGATAATAAATAATGCGAATATAAATAGTCATATTATCTAACAGATCTAACACAATCTATAGTATCATACAGATCTAACTCAAACAAGGAACAATAAAATTTTGATGCAGAAAACAAAGGACTAGAAATCAAACCGAGGCGAGTAGTTACTCTTTCCTTAAGACAAATTGCTCCGGTATGGTGCCCACGGTAGTCGCAATTGTCTCAGAATGGGTAAGTGCTGGACTGTTCCTTATAGCTTAGTTGTCCCTTTTGAACCATGATCTTGGGATCTCCAGTCAACATGGTTGGGTTGCCACTACAAGGATGCGTAATAGGCTTCAGTCCCATTCCGGTTGTCAAGATTGACACTTGATCTCTAGCTAAACCTTTGTAAGCGGATCCGCAAGATTCTCCTTCGATCGTATATAATCGACGGAAATCAAACCATTAGAGATCATCTATTTAATGGTATTGTGTCTACGCCGTATGTGTCGAGACTTACCATTATACACACTTCACTGTGTCCTTCCTTTAGCCGACTGACTATCGCAAACAGATGTCGATAGCGACCAACGGCATGGAACATCCTCTAGGAAATTCCAAAGCCATTCAGCTTCTTCTCCAGCCTTATCAAGGCTATAAACCCAGCTTCCATTGTGGAACGAGCTATGCACGTTTGTCTTGTAGACTTCCAGGACACAGCAACACCACCAATCGTGGATAAGTATCCACTGGTTGACTTTGAATCTTTCGTATCTGATATCCAGTTGGCATCACAGTATCCTTCTAATACTGCTGGATATCTAGTATATCACAGTCCCAGACTCATAGTGTACTTCATGTACCTCAACAACCTATTTAAGGCTTTCCTATGACTATGATCTGGATTACTCGTGAACCTACTCAGTTTCTTCAATGAACATGCTAAGTCTGGTCGTTGATGATGCATAAATCGTGACGGATGTCCTTGCGGTGTTTGTATTGTGGATATCTGGCTATAAAAGTGTATAAAAGTGGTTACAAAGGTTTTATTGTTACAGTATCAAGAGATTTTTGCTTTCTAATCGGATTAATTTGAGAAATAGCACATATATTGCTCTCAATAATCTTGATGAGCCTGCAATCACTGTGCATATATATATATTCATATATGTGTAACGCACATGCCTGGAAGTGAATTTTGTCCGGCAAAGCATTGGCATCCCCGCTGGGTTTTGCACCATTCGAAAAGAAAGAGTGATGGTTGAGCTTTAATGTGGATCTCTCCTCACCTTCTTTTTCGATGGGTCATTCTGGTGCTGAGTAGCGAGTCGTATAGGCATCGGAGAGCACCGCAGCCGTTTGATGATTTGTCGCAGTATGATGTTGTCTCGACCACCTCTCTGTTCGGCCAATTGGCGGCGGAACCGCCATGAGGATGTCGTATGTTTGTTTTCGAGATTTCTCGAGTTGAGAATTAAGGCTGATCATTATAACTTCTGGCACTACTCCCCCCTCGGTTACTACTCTCAAAATATCGGTTTGGAAAAACAACTTCAGGCTCGTACAGTCAAGAGGGGTTTGAATTCTAATGTAGTATTTGCAAGCGGTAAGATTCTTGATGCTGATGAGAAAGTGAGCAACATCAAAAGCTCAAATGAGAATTCAGATACCTGATACGGTTCTGTTCCGGCTAAAGGTACTCAAATTCTAAAGCTTCTTATTGATCACGATGCTATTTGTGAAAAGAGAGGATAATGGTGAATTAATTGTAATCAACTGCACGAATGTTCACAATAGAGTTAAACAAAATTCCTTGAGAAAAGAAGTAAATCTCTCCCTGGGATAAACTCATCCATGATTCATTTGTTCACTCTAAAGAGATTAGAAATCAAAACATCCAGGCCTCGAGAATTGAAGTCTCTTGGCTCCGAGATATTTGATTTGTTTGAAAATCTTGCTATGTCTCCAACAAACGAACGCGATCTGGTTTACAAAGCCTGCAAAAGAGTTTATGGCCATATGGCATCGAGAATCCTCGTCAAGGAGCATGCGAAGTTGAGCAATGGATACTATCCCGGGTCGTCGAAGAAGAAATTATATGAAAAGCATACGATTTGATGATTTTTCATCAGAGAAAGGATGCGATTTTATTTGGGAAAGCTTGAAGTTTAGAACAGAGGAGAAATTATTACGACACGTTCCGGGAGATATTAACTCAACAAAGGCCCACTAATTCTCCCTTTTATGCCACTGTATCAGAACTAGTGTAGAATATTCTTCAAGTGGGGTTCCATGTAGCCTTAAAGCGCATGTGATTGAGGATGCTTTGTATAAGGCTTTCTATTTTCCAAAAGAGTGAGGCCGCCAAAGCAAGGCCGATATCACGAGCTCGCCCAACATGAGCTCACCATTATAAGCTCTCCATCACTGAGCTCTCTTATTACGACCTCTCAATGTACGAGCTGTCATTGAAATTTATTCCCGTTTTTACGACTTGAATAATTATGTTTCGTTGTTGGGAACTCGCCCCGGATGTGATAGGTCGAGCTATCTTATTTTCGGAACTCTCCCTACCCAAAAGTGGAGGGACGAGCCTTCTTATTGTTGGAAACTCACCTCACTATAAGTGAAGGGTAGAGCTATCTTTTGTACTCTTCATTAGCATTGTTTCTAGTTGAATCAACATTAACAATCATGCTTTTGATTCGTACAAGTACCCAATCCGCCCACTGAAGCGGTACGGGGCTGATTAAAGTCTGGATTTCATGCTCATCAATGTTTATCTTAGAATTACATTACACATCCATGATCAAATGTTGTCGTTACGAGTACCAATCTCGACACCTGCTATATTATGCGGCGTCAACCCCAAGTAAGGCTTTTAGCTCAATTATTTTTAGCAAGTTCGATGTTTTAATTTCCTCGACCTTGCCCTCGCCAAAAACAAGGGGGCCACATATATATATACACATATATGATACGTCTGACTCAAATAGCGGACTCGAAAAAGATGAAATATTTCGAGCAAAAATAAAGTAAACATTTTATTACAAGCTCCGTATCAGCGAGCTCATTTTATTACAAGCTCCGTATCAGCAAGCTCATTTTATTACAAGCTCCATATCAGCGAGCTCATTTTATTACAAGCTCCATATCAGCGAGTTCATTTTATTACAAGCTCTGTTACAAGCTCGCCATCAATATGGGATTTCTCTTCATCAACAATAAGTCTGTCCGCTTAATCGCGCGGCACAAACAGGTAACTGACCCAAAGTCGCTTTGAGGCCGCTTGCTTTCAAAGCACGGTCCTTAGTGGACGTCGCATCAGACGACAAGGTCGCAAACTGACCCAAAGTCGCTTTGAGGCCGCTTGCTTTCAAAGCACGGTCCTTAGTGGACGTCGCATCAGACGACAAGGTCGCAAACTGGCCCAAAGTCGCTTTGAGGCCGCTTGCTTTCAAAGCACGGTCCTTAGTGGACGTCGCATCAGACGACAAGGTCGCAAACAGACCCAAAGTCGCTTTGAGGCCGCTCGCTTGAATAGCACGGTCCTAAGTGAACAGGTCGCTTCATATGCCAATTTTATAAGTCCGACCTCTAGCTCGGCATCATATTCGGAACTCGCCCTCGAGCGAGCATTTTATAAGTCCGACCTCTAGCTCGGCATCATATTCGGAACTCGCCCTCGAGCGAGCATTTTATAAGTCCGACCTCTAGCTCGGCATCATATTCGGAACTCGCCCTCGAGCGAGCATTTTATAAGTCCGACCTCTAGCTCGGCATCATATTCGAACTCGCCCTCGGCGAGCATTTTATAAGTCCGACCTCTAGCTCGGCATCATATTCGGAACTCGCCCTCAAGAAAGCATTTTATAAGTCCGACCTCTAGCTCGGCATCATATTTGGAACTCGCCCTCGAGCGAGCATTTTATAAGACCCACCTTTAGGTCGGCATCATATTCTGGAGCTCGTCTTCAAGCGAGCCCTCTACAAGACTAAAAGCTCTCAAGCCACCAAAGTCTAAATCGATTCACGATTCAAAAACCACAATCAAAATCAATTCGTGGCACAAGCCACAAGAAGGCTAAATTAATCAACTACATGCAAACAACGAAAAGACCTACTCGAGCAAGGCAGCTCGAGGCAAAGCTAACAGCGATCCGCCACAACAAATGAGCCATCACGGTATTTCAAGTCAACAGATCCATAATCAGACTATTACTCCCCGCCTAACATTTCAAGAAAATGATTAAGGCACGGAGTAGGGGGCCATTGATATGCCTAAATTGTACTTCGGTTCACGGATCCTTATCCGGATCTGACCAGCCACCGACATTAGTGGATGAGGCCACCGGCCATTACAGCCCGCAAGCTCGCAAGCCTAATTAAAGCCGCGAGCCTTCAGATCAGCTACAAGCCCTCAACCTTATGCGACGACAAAAGAGGGGGCCGGCACGCGATATCATTCTATAAACGGGTCCGCCAGCGACCTCGATCATAACATTTAGAGGAAGAACTACCTCAAGTTCGGAAAAACAATGATATAAAGAGGCAGAAGAGAGCAAGAGTAGGACAGGATGATGAAACGGGCGACCTCTGCGACCCCGGTGAAGGAGCCGCCCAGATTTTCCTTCCACTTGCATCCTAGATATTTGTCTTGCTTAGCACTTAAGTCACACTTAGATAACTAAACTTAGTGACTAAGTTTACTCCACCTATAAATATTGGAGCAATGTAACACTTTTACCCCCGGGGCAAAATGATATAAAACAGATGGCAAAGCCAAATTGCCCCCTCCTCGTCTCTTATAAAACACCACCGCCGGAATCCATGGCCGCCACCGAGCGTCGTCGGAAAACACCACTTTTATACACTTTTATAGCCAGATATCCACAATACAAACACCGCAAGGACATCCGTCACGATTTATGCATCATCAGTCGTGTACAGTTGGTTATGTACATCAGACTTCTGATCACTTGAGAATATCTCAATTGATGCACAAGTTCACCTCTGTCCTTGACTAAGTGCATACTTAGGTCAAGTGGAGTGCTCACATCTGCAACTCTCAGGCCCTTCACATCGAAGTCCCTTGTCAACATCGTTTTCGTATTCATGATACTCTCATGAGTACTTCCGATTATTAGCATGTCATAGACATACTATCACATATATAGGTGTGTTCTTAATGTAGACATATATATGTCCTACCCACTTGACAACATAACATTGTCAAACTCGATATGCCATTGCTCTGGCTAATATTCGAGCCCACTGAGAGACTTCACAAGTCTACACACCTTACTCTCTTGTCCTGGAACTATGCACCCCTCGGGTTGTTCCAATTACATGTTTTCTTTCAACTCACCATAACCATCCATTTGATGGACTTCTAGGTTATAGACTCCAGCTATATCGATGAGAACCCTTATATAAGTAATTCTCACAACCGGTGAGTAAAACGCCAAGGCCATTTTTCTGTTGATACCCTCGGGCTACCAACAACGCCTTACAATAAATCCATCAACCTTTAACTTCTTCTGGAAAATCCACTTGCACCCGAGTGGTTTATTTCCTGGTGGAAAATCAACCAACTCCCAAGTGTGGTTTTGCATGATGGATTTCTCTATTTATAGACTCTTTCCAGAAACTAGCTTCTGGAATTTACATTGCCTCGGCATATGTCCTGGGTTCGTTTTCAACCATATAGGTCAGAAAATCAGGACCAAAAGACTTGGAAGTCCTAGCCCTTATACTACAACGAGGCTCCTCAAGTTATTGAGGATCACACTCTAATTAAGACTCATATGTCCGCTTACTCATGCTTGTTTTATCTGTTTCCTTATATGGAAAGAGATCTCTAAAGAACACAACATTCACAGACTCGGTGATGACATCACCATGTCGGTATTATGCACCAGAAACAAATAGGCAATACTCTTGAAAGTATATCCGATGAATATACAATCAATCGTTTTCGGTCCTATTTCCACTTGCTTTGGTTTGGGTATTTTTACCTTAGCCAAACACCCCCCACATTTCCAAGAATCTGTATATAGACCTTGGTCTTTCCACAACTCATACGGGGTGTCATCCTTCTTCTTTGAAGGGATCTTGTTCAGAATGAATTTTGCTGAGAGGATAATTCCCCCCACAAGTTCTGAGGTAAACCCGAACTTATCAACATAGCATCCATCAACTCCTAAAGAGTTCGGTTCTTGCGTTTAGCAGTACCGTTTGACTTAGGTGTGTATGGTGTAGTTGTTTGATGAATGATGCCGGGTCCTTAGCAAGACTCATGAAACAATACCTCATATCCACCACCACAATCACCACGGATACATCTCATCCGTTTGCTACGTTTATTATCACATTCATTCTGACAACCCTTAAGGCATCACAAACCTTATTTAAATATGACAATATTTGGTTCTATACTCAATAAAGTAACATCATACTTTATCACCTCTAGTTTACACGAATCTAGAGGTTATGTGTTCCTTTCTACCGGTCAAACGGTGAGTTAGCCAACATGGCTTCAACACATACTAGACACTTGTGATTTGGATCAAATTTCCAATTCGGTAACAACACCATGTTCATCAATGGATGAACAAATTTGAAAATTTGCAAGTCCTGGTCATAGTGACACAAGCAACATTACTCAAGCATGTAAGCAGATCTTAAAGCCAATCTCAATGGATCTCTACAGAGCATCACTTTTGTGCTCAATAGACAGTTTCACTGTCAAAATACTGATCAATCCGGTTTGACCATTCACAACCTCGTTCGTCGCACCACCGAACTTCTCCATCCAAGGGATGAGACTAACCGGTCACTGGTGCTACGTCTAGTGCTACCACATGCACGTACACTTGTGTCACATTAGACACAGTCACATTCGGATTCACCTCGGTGTATCCTTCCATTTCTGTTCGATGAACAGAAGATCGACAAGTTTGGACATGGTGTGTAATCATACTAAAACCAATCAATTTTTCAGAAATTAACGAGTTTTACATTACTCTAAATTCGTTAACATTGTTCTAGAGTCATCACAAAATTAGCATCTCGACTCGTGACCAATAGCATGAACCAAATGTATTCCAACACAATCAATTCTATTTTTGAATTCAAACTGCAAGAAGTAAGAAAAGTAATTTAATGTCATTGGTACATACTAACCAGAACAACGCATTCGTACCACATACAAAGTCATATAACTCGATCTGGTTGCTGCCATAATATTATTACTTCAAATAAAGAGCTGCCTGGCACATTAGCTAGAAATACCGGTGGCAACATTATTTATACATGTAATTTGGAAACCTCAAGGACTTTGAACTTAATGTCTAAAGTTGTAACGCCCCGCTCCCGGATACCGATCCCTTATCCGGAAGAGAAACGTTCGGCGCGTATAGCATTAAATAAATCTAATATTATACGCAAGCCTCTACATCGTCGTATCAAATAAAAGCAAACGGAAGCTAACAAGACTCGGGTAAAAACGTAAAAGGTACTATGAATAGAAATTAACCATACTAAAGATGGAAATGTAACTTTATTACATTAAAAGGAAAATACGGAATCCAAAATAAACATACGACAAGTCTCGAAAGACCAAAAGCCTACTCCAAAGGTACTAAAAGTTTTATTAAATGAATAACGGAAAATAAAGATAAATCTTCAACGAGGCGTCGTCAAACGTCGTCATCGAAATCCTTCTCGTAAACATGCTCAACCTGTTCGTCTTCTCACCCCACAATGCATACAAAAGAAAATGCAAAGGAGGTAAGTACAAAGTACTTAGTAAAAGTGAGAAGCTATGACAACAATTATAATTTATAAAGAAAATATATTTAATCGTTTAGTTATCTTTGTGTGACGACTCAATCTGGGGTTCATTTCATGTCCATCAACATGAATTGACTAAACGTTTCTACTTAGCTTATCTATGTTACAACCGCACTCAAGGGCACTACGCATATCCAAACTGGGGATATTCTTGGCAACATATTAGTGGATCACACCAATATCCACGAAGTCTAGAATAGGTAGACTCCGATAGTACGCGTGTCTCAGTGGAGTCCCTCCGTACTTAGGGTTTTTTTGACCTACGGAGTTCTTCCACCTTCAGAGGTAGCACACACATCGCGATATAGACTGGTGCCTATCCAAGAGAGACATGTTGTTTAATCTTTTACTAGTCAAGTACGTATTTATTAAAATGATTAACTAACCACCTAAGTGTTTTCAATTAATCTCCCTCACAAATACTACTCTCTTCCTAGACCACTAGACACGGACAAGGCCTAGCAATTACACAGACATTGATGAATACTAACTCATCAAAGCACAAGCCTATCATGCTCTTCCGACGGATCCGAACTTCAACTCCCTTTAAGAGTACATTCGGTGTTTTAACTGAACAAATCAGAAGCTCAATTCAGGCTTGTTTAGATTTATACAATATTAACATATCATAAATAAGGGTTTAAAACTCAACAATATAGCTTAAACATCATTTAAGTACAAACTGGGGCAATGCGTGCGCATTAGCTGGAATGCGTACGCATTCCCTGCTTCTAAATCCTGTTGAAACTTGCGGCTTGATCAATGCGTGCGCATTGCTCTGAATGCGTACGCATTCACCAACCAGAACCTAAGCTTGAACAACCTGCTGCAACAATGCGTAGGCATTCTGGGGAATGCGTGCGCATTGCACAACCATAAAATTTCTGAAACAACCAGTACCACGAATGCGTGCGCATTGATAGGCAATGCGTACGCATTCTACCTGCTACCCTAAATTCCAATTTCAACACTTAACGAATTCTAATCCGATTCTAACCCAAATCACATCGAATTAAACACAGTAAAAACACAGAAAATTATATCTAATCATATCATAGCATCGATGATCATTGATCAACGAAAAGACACATCTTTCTATCATCTAAACACCTTAAAACTTGATCTAAACCTTATAAACGATAATTGGAATCATAGGAAGAGCCTCTTACCTTAATTGCCAGCAAAACTGTTTACGACTAATTTTACGGTTTTTATCGAGTTATTTCGTAACATTATCTTCCATGTTTTAGTGATTCTTATAGAAAATCACTCGCCAAAAGGATAAAGCGAGCAAATGAGTTTTAAAGATAATAAATTGCAAAAGTGGTGATTTATGTGTTCTTATCGTTGGTTTTATGTTTATTTGGATGTTGTTACACTTTGCAATATTTTGGATATCTTGTAGATGCATATCTTCGGTCTAAAAGAGGTGTTTAGAGGTTAGAAGAAGATGCCACAAGTTTACTGAGTTCAACGGAGCAAATTTTCCTAAGTACTTAAATCGTTACATATTTTCGACGGAGATTTGACCCATCTTAGAGGCATTTTCAGGGGAGGACTTCTTCATGAAAACTGTAGATCTTTGAAAGAGCTTTCCAACGCACTTTGAATTACGTCAATCGGACTTCTACAACTCAAATGGTGATCAAGTGGCTAATCAATTTGGGTAAGTGGAAAATCCCGAAAACGACTCGTAATACGACGGGCTAATCAAAAAGGCGTTTTCTGAAGAAGAGTCCTTAATGAAAGTTGTAGAGTTTTCTGAGAGCTTTTTTATGACATTCGGATCATAATTTTTGGAGGTCTACAACTCAAGATATGAATTTTAGAAGTTTGAGTCCATGGAGTGAACTAGCGTTCAGATTTCTAAACTAGCGTCCGGAGTGCACCGCCTCAGCAACCGACCTATCCATCTATAAATACAGGCCGCATGAGAAACCCTAATACAGCCATTCCATACATAAGAAAAGAGCAGCAGCCGCACATAAGAAAAGAGCAGCAGCCACATCATTCAAAAGAGGAGATTCAAAGATGAATCTCTCCATCCCAATGATCATGATTAACATCATGGTTGTTGGCTAAGCACATCGCGGTGGGACAACGGATGAAACCGATCAACATCAACACCAACTAGAGAGATTTTTAGCCGCACTTTTAGTGAGTAAAGTTATCATTTTTCATCAATTAGAATTTGTTATTTATCGTTTATGTTTTATTTGAATCGAGAGATCGATGAAACCATCTTTTATGCTTTGAATTTATATGAAAATATTGTTCAAGTTGTGACCTTTTCAATTGATGCGATTGATTATGTTTCAAGAGATTGATCATAGTTAGTTGAGTAAGAGTATTAGAAATAATCTCGTGATCGTGTTTTGCATGTCGTTTTGTTTTACTTGAAAAAGAAAACGAAACCCTAGAATTCGTTTAGAGAAATTTAATCGAATTCGTGATAGATCATTACTAAAAATTATATCTTTAACTTGCCGTCTAGTTGGGGTTGGGTTGATTGATCGGTGGATTCCGTTGCCTTGCCGTTGTTTTAATTATTTGATAAACCAATTCGTTCGTCATCAACTTTGTTTGTTGAGTTTAGTTATTTTAGGAACCCTAGTTGTTAATTGTTATTTTTCTGCAAATTTACTATTCATCGAAGTTACTGTTCATCGTCGTTTTTACTGTTCATAATTAGTTTAAACCCTAGTTTAGTTAATAGTCGTGACATAATCGATAGAATAATTGTTCCTTGATCCGATAAACATTCCACTCCCTTAGGGCGACCCGTTAACATCCTATACTACTGAACCTTATACTTGGGGTGTTTCGGTTTATAAATTATAAAACTAGTTTTTACCGAACAAGTTTTTGGCGCCGTTGCTGGGGAGTCGGTAACGGTTGTCGGATTCTTCTAGGTGCAATTTTTATTTCGATACTATTTTTTTTAGGTAATAATCTAATTGTTACGTTTTTTTTTATTATTTTATTTCATTTTATCATAGTTTAGATTTTAGATTTTTCATAAGTTTTTCTGTCTTTTTATTTTTATTTTTATTTTTTTTTTCGTGTTTACCTGTTAATTCTAATTGTCATATTTTAGATTTACTTTAAATTTTAGATTTTAGATTTTATAAATTTGATTTTAATTATCATAGTTTATATTTATTTTATATTATTGTTCACGTTAAATTTTTATTATTTTAGCAACCTTATACGTAGCTTTAGATTTTTATTCTAGCCTTATATTTTTATTTTATTCTTTGTTGTTTAGATTTAGCGTAGATTACTAGATCTTTTAAAAATTTTCTTTCTTTCCTCCTGCTATTCTTTTCTGTATCTGCATCGTTTTAAGCTGATCAGACGAGCGTCTGGATTCCCAAACGCTCGTCCAGCCTCTAAACGCCCGTTTACCCCTCAATTGCCTCTTCTCGAACGCTTGATTCGATGATCTCAAACAGCGCCCACTTCGAATTTCCCTGAGCGGCGTTCACTCATACTGAACGCCAGTTCACTCTCTTCAATTGACACTTCTTTTCTCTTCTCTCTTTCTAAACCCTCTAATTTCCTCTACATTTCGTTCTCATCAACCCTAAGGTTGATTTCTTTCCATTTTGCTCTTCTGGTTTATGCAAACCAGGAGCAAGAAGGGACCTCTTATCTTTAATCCCGAGCCTGAGCGATCTATTATCAGGAGAAAGCTCTTTCCCAATCCAGACATCATGGCTCACGAAGTCCCGAATGTAGACCCTCAAGCCCAGACGAATCTGATCCTTCAACAGATGCAAGCAATACAACAACAACAGAATCAACAAGCTGGCATAAATAATCAGTTTCAACAATTCCGTCAAAACCAGCTAAACCAGTTAAACCAAGACCCCTATGCTCCCTATCTTGACCAAGACTTCCTGGAAGGGCATAGACCCATTCGCCCTCCAGAAATGGGGCAAGTTAATTTCGATCTGAAAAATGGAGTGGTAGGACTGGTCCAGAATAGTTCCTTTCATGGCACTGCTGACGAAGATCCTCATGACTTCTTGTCCACTTTCGTTCAAATCTGCGAAGCAGGCCACTATCCTGGTGTTGATTCTGAGATTGTCAAGTTAAAACTCTTCCCGTTTGCTCTCAAGGGTGAAGCGAACCGTTGGTTTAAATCTCTAGCCCATCATTCTCTCCGCTCCTGGAATGATGTCAAAAGAGCCTTTGCTCAAAGTTTGTCTCACCAGGACAATCATGGACATGAAAAGGAGATAGCCACATTTGAACAACTTGATGGTGAGAGTGTGGGGAAAGCATGGGAGAGATTAAATCAGTTGATGAGGAAGTGCCCCAACCATGGATACAATAGACATGAGCTACTCGAGTTATTCTACTACGAGGTGTCTCTCAACCAAATAGAGACTACCTTGATTCGATTGCTCGTGGATCCTTTCTGTGGGGGAGGTGATGGCGCCTCTGAGTAGTTGAAACAATAGCGAAGAATAACATGTGGTCATCTCCAAGGAAGGCCAATGTTAGTGGGAATCAGGGGGAGTCTGCTGCGAGCAACTCTGAGACTAAGAAGCTAGTTGCTCAAATGGAAATAATGAGCAAGCAACTAGCCAATTTGCAGATGCAGCAGCAAAGTGCGCCATCAGATGTGAATTATATGGGACTTCAAGCGGGAGATGAAATCACTGAGGAAGTGAATTTCAACCAAACCCATGGAAACTTCAATCGAACCGAATTATTCCGGTTTCAACGTCCCAAAGTGCCACCTGGCCCATCCAATTCAAACACTTCCTTCAACTCAAGCTATCAAAGACCACCTCTTGGAGTGGTTAATCAATCTTACAATCCCAACTCCCAGAGACCGCAAGGTGGTTGGAATCAAAGCCAACATCAAAATCACACCACCTCATGTGTCCCTCAGCATAAGTTTGATGAGCTAGTGGATATGGTGAAGACCTTGTCTACTAGTGTCAAGGCAATAGAGAGACAGTCGGGCGGATGGCGGATCGGCAGCAAGCAGCACCCCCGGTAAACTTCCAAGTTATACCGAGAGAAATCCAAAAGCGAGATATCAATGTTTGCACGGACATCACACCTCAATGGGAGTATGGAGACCAAGAGTTGAATGAAGTTACTTTGAGAAGTGGTAGCGTGCGGGACCGGAAAGGTTTCGAAGAAGCAGCGACCCTCGGCGACGCAATAAGTTCGGGAGGGGTAATCAAAATCTTATACCGAAGAAACCAACAAATGAGAGAGGAGCTTAATGATGACGGTTCTTCGGGGGATGAGGATGCTTCGATTCGAGGAAAAGTCGTGGTCGTTCCACGACAAAGAGGAGGAGGAAAAGTTTGTGAGATGGAAGGATAAGGAAGAGCGAAGCCATTAAAAAGTCGGTGGTGTTCCTCGACAATGATAAAGCCCTTCCTTATCCACCAAAGAGGAAAGAATAATACCCTCATTCTTGACAAACAATATGACGGAGTGAGGAGGATGCTTAGAGACACCAAAGTGAGTATACCCCAGCGAGAGGTATTGGTGAAATGCCCAAGTGCTCTAAGTATCTTAAAGAAGTTTGTGGGAGTAAAAAGAAGCTTCAAGGGATGGCAGAAGAGATTTTAAGAGAAGACTGTTCTATGGTTTCACAGAATGTTGCTATTAAGCGAGGTGACCCCGGACGACCTTCAATCTCTTGTGAGATTGAAGGCCACAAGTTCCAAAACGTCTTATGCGACTCAGGGGCCTCTATAAATGTGATGTAGTGCCGTAAACGAGCCGAGCCGAGCCGAGTACCTGATGTTCAAGCTCGAGCTCGTTTATAATCGAGCATGCTCGGCTCGGCTCGTTAAGACAAACGAGCCTAAAAGCCTGTTCGAGCTCGGCTCGATAAGAAAGGAAAATGTTCGAGCTCGGCTCGTTCAATAGCAAATTTTTTTAGGGGCTCGTCCAATAGCTCGGCTCGTTCAATAGATATTTGATATTTGTTTTATATATTTATATATTTATTATTTATATTTATATATAATATATGTTCACGAACACTAACGGCGTTCACGAACAGGCTCGTGTTCGCTTCGTTTACTAAACGAAAGCAGAGAACTGCTCGAGCTCGGCTCGATAACATAAATGAACGAGCTCGAACGAGCTTAAACGAGCCGAGTTTGAGCCTTGTTCGCGAACGCTCGGTTCGTTTAACACCTCTAATGTGATGCCATTAAACGTCTGCAAAAAGCTCGGCTTAGATAAAAGAATGCGGGAACGCCCTATTTCTCTTCAGATGGTGGACCGATCTAGCCGTTCAGCAGCCGGTTGTGTTCCTAATGTTCTTCTCTATGTTGAACATTTGGTTTTCCCTACCGACTGGGTTATCTTAGACTACCCACCTGACAAAGAGATGCCTCTAATTCTAGGCCGGACCTTTTTAGACACATCTGCCGCCCTCCTTGATTTCTGTAAGGGTCAGATTACACTTAGAGTTGATGATACATCTGTCACCTTCACACGAGGGCAAAGTCCTGAGACACCATTGATTGAAGAAATCTCGTTCATTGAAGCAATTTATGAGGACGAAGAAGATGCCAAATCTGAGGAAGCTGAAGAGCTGACAGAGATAGGTGTTTTCGAAGTTATAAACATTGAAGATCAAGCTGACTGTGGACCATCTTATATTTCATTACAGGCCGTAGTCACTGACAAGTCGTCTTCACAACTTGCTCACTTTGTCAATGAACAAGAAACATGGAAATTCCCAAAGAATGAACGATGAATTCAAAGAGTCGCATCAAGAAGACTTTAGCCCTGTAGAAGAGGAAGCCCTGATGGGTAGTTGGGACGAAGTGGATTTTTGGAGAGAGACTACTCATTGGGGGGTTGATGATTGGGAAAGGCTAGCAGAAGAGCTGAAAGAAGAAGAGTTGAGAAAGATGATTAAGCATAAGAAGGAGGAAGCAGTGCGGCGAAGGATCCCATGGGTGATGTTATCCAAGACTTTCTCGGGGTTATGCCTCCGGAGGATGAGGTGTTCTCATCATCAACCACTTCAAGCCCAAAAGGAAAAAGGGTGGCCCTTAAAATCTAGTATTGAGCAACCACCTACTGACTTGGAGCTTAAACCGCTTCCTCAACACCTTAAGTACATTTTTCTTAAGGATGGTGATAAGTTGCCCTTAATCATCTCTTCAAAACTCGAGCCCGAGCAAGAAGCACTGCTGATAAAAGTGCTTGAAAAGAATATCCTCGCGTTCGGATGGCAAGTGGGTGATATCAGAGGAATCAGCCCCGATGTGTGCATGCATAAAATCCGAACGGAGGAAGGAGCTAAGAAAGTAAGACAACCTCAGCGAAGGCTGAATCCGCATATGCAGGAGGTTGTCAAGAAGGAAGTTATAAAGTGGTTAGACATGGGAATCATCTATGCAATTGCCGATAGTGAGTGGGTTAGCCCCACCCAAGTTGTGCCAAAGAAGGGAGGTATCACCGTTGAAAAGAATGAAAAGGGGGAAGAGATAGCTTTACGCCTTGTGACTGGCTATAGAGTCTGCATTGACTATCGCGCAGATTGAATGAAGTCACCGCCAAAGACCATTTCCCTTACCCTTCATTGACCAAATTTTATTGAAAGACCGAGTGGTCACAAGTATTATTGTTTCCTCGATGGATATTCTCGTTACTTCCGGATAGCCATCGACCCAAATGACCGTGGAGATGACTACGCTTTACGTGTCCATCGAGCACTTTTGCTTTCCGTAGGATGCCTTTCGGCCTCTGCAATGCACCCGCGACTTTTCAACGGTGCATGTTGGCCATCTTCGATGGACTTGTGGAAAAATGTATGGAAGTCTTCATGGATGACTTCTCAGTCTATGGCGATAGCTTCGATGAGATCTTGGCGAATCTAGATATGGTACTTCAACGCTGTGTTGAAAAGAATTTAGTGCTTAACTGGGAGAAATGCCATTTTCTAGTTGATGAGGGGATCGTTCTGGGACACAAGGTGTCCGGCACTGGTATTCAAGTTGATAAGGCCAAAGTAGAAGCCATTGAGAAAATGTCGTACCCGAAAACTGTCAAAGAGGTACGCGGCTTTCTTGGTCATGTTGGCTTCTACAGACGATTTATTAAGGACTTTTCCACCATCGCCAAGCCCCTTTCCAACCTTCTGAAAGATGATGTTGTGTTCTTGTTTGATGAGGAATGCAAGAAAGCTTTCAATTGCTTGAAGGAAAAGCTCATAAGTGCCCCTATCTTAATCGCACCTGACTGGACTAAGCCTTTTGAATTATTATGTGATGCCTCTAACTACGCAGTAGGCGCAGTTTTAGGTCAAAGAATTGATAAAAAGTTCAGGCCCATTTACTATGCGAGCCGCACCTTGAACCCGGCTCAATGCAATTACACTACGACTGAGAAGGAATTCTTAGCCGTCGTTTTTGCTATTGACAAGTTTAGAAGTTACCTTCTAGGGTCTCAAGTTGTCGTTTGGACCGACCATGCAGCCCTACGCTACCTTATGGACAAAGCAGATGCAAAACCAAGGTTACTCAGATGGATTCTAATTTTGCAAGAGTTTGACCTTGAGATCAAAGATAAGAAGGGTAGTGATAATGTTGTGGCTGATCATCTTTCTCGTCTAGTAAATGAGGGTGGCGTAAATCACAAGGAAATAGGCATCGACTTCCCGACTGAGCAATTGATGAAGCTTGATCTTTGTTAGGCCATGGTATGTCGATTACGCCAACTATTTAGCAAGTGGACATTTAGAGGAAATGACGTGTCGGGAGAGGAAGAAGTTCTTTCTCTCGACCTAAAATATCTCGTGTGGGAGGATCCTTATTTGTTCAGGGTTTGTAAAGATGGGTTGCTTAGAAGGTGTGTTCGGAACATGAGCAATGGGATATTCGGAGCAATGTCATAGTGGTCCCACAGAGAGGACACTACGGAGCACCCAAGACAGATTGCAAAAATCCTCCAAGCCGGATTCTACTTGGTCGACTCTTTTAAGGACGCAGAAGCCTTTTGTAAAGGTTGCGATAGGTGCCGAGAGAATCGGGAGGCGAGTAATAGGATGGAAATGCCACTTCGACCCATTTTGGAATCACGAAGTCTTCGACGTGTGGGGAATTGATTTCATGGGACCCTTTCCAACGTCCCGTGGTAATAAGTACATTCTCGCCTGTAGTACTACGTTTCCAAGTGGGTGGAGGCAATAGCCACCCAAACTAATGATCACAAAGTTGTGAAGAAATTCTTGCAAAAGAATATCTTCACCAGATTTAATTGTCCTAGAGCCCTCTTTAGTGACGAAGGTACTCATTTTTGCAACGCCCGCTTGATAAAGTTCTTGAAAAATATGGTGTGAGACATAAAATCGGTACACCGTATCATCCCCAAACAAGTGGCCAAGTCGAGATAAGCAACCAGAGCCTTAAAAGGATTTTAGAAAAGACCGTGAACTCAAATAGATCCAACTGAGTCTAAAGTTGGATGACGCGCTTTGGGCCTATCGCGCACGCGTTTAAGACCCGATGGGCACGTCACCCTTCCAAATGGTCTATTGCAAAGCTTGCCATCTCCCGGTCGAGCTTGAGCACGAGCTTCTTCGGGCTATTAAATTCTTGAATTTCGATAGCCAGACTATGTGGGGAAAGAGATTATTGCAATTAAACGAGCTCGATGAATTTAGACTCAGAGCATATGAGAATGCGAAGATCGATGAGAAAGAACTAAGATACTCCACGACGCTAAGATCAAGGATCGAGAATTCAAAGTGGGTGATATGGCTTTACTTTATAATACCCGGCTCCATTTGTTTGCCGGTAAGCTCAAATCTAGATGGTCAGCCCTTTGAGATTCTCGATGTTCATCCAAGTGGAGCGATCACGTTAAACGGGTATGGTGATCAACCCTTTAAGGTCAATGGTCAAAGACTCAAAAAGTATTTTGGGCAACCAAGAGAAAAGCCTGAGACCTTGTACTTTCAAAAGAGAGTTGAGGTGCCTGATATTACGATTTGCGATGAGATCCCATCCAACTTCTTTAGTTCGGATGATGACATTTCTATATCTACCCGTGAGGACCTTTCTTCCGAGCCTTCTGAACATGTCGGTGTACCGAAGCTTACTCTGCGCAAGAACGAGAAGAAGAAAAGAGTCAGTGCTATCTGGAGAGTTAAGTTCAAACACTTAGTAGAGCACTTGACTTGTTTGTTGTTGTGGTCACACTACATCCCTTCATTCCGATTCCGATGAGGAAGTGGCGTGATAAGCCAAAGTGGCCCGATCCGGGTTAACTTTGAAATCAGTCAAGCTAATGACATAAAAGAAGCGCTACTAGGAGGCGACCTAGTCTCTTAAGTTAATTCCTTTTAGTTAAGTTTTTATTTTATTAGGAATAGAACCTTGGTGTTTGTGTGTTGGTTATCCTTGTCCTATTTGTGAATGCGTTATTTGCGTGCTTTTTACTCATATACCCCGTGTACCCGAGATTATGTGTTATGTCGAGTGTTGCGTATATTTTCGAGCGGTGTTTACAAGCTTCTACTTTCGGTATTATCATCACGATCACGTGCAATGGTTTATTCATGCTATGGCTTTGACCACTGCCAACCTACAGCCGACAACCACTTCATAACCAGCTAAGTATTCTTTTCTTTTATTTGCACATTCTGAGGACATAATGTGATTTAAGTGTGGGGGGTGCAATTCATGCTTTATTTCGACAATATGAGTAGATATTTGTGATCCTTGATAAATTTTAAAATTTTAAAATTTTGGCACTTGGATAATTGTAAATCTTGAGCATGTAATTGGAACAAATGCTTGCTAGTTGTAGTTTCTGACGATGATTTTATGCGACTTTGTGAGATAATTATAGCATGTTTTTACCGATTTGAGATAGTATTCATTTTACACTCACGAAAGCCTTTGATATTGAAGCAAGAATTTTGAACTGTATCCTTTCACTATTTTAGTGATTTATCTTAGAGAGATTTGTTCTTAATAGTAACAGTGAAGTGATACCTAAGTTCGGAACGCGTACTGTGAATATCTGAAAGTTTGAATGTGATAAGTGAAACGTGATTAAGTCTTTGAAATAGTAATAAATTGTTTACTTGAGGTGTTATGCTCGGTGGTCCGTGTTTACTAGAAAAATAATTTTTACCACCGCCAAATTAAATCTCTAAGTAATCACATGATTAATTGGTATGTCGGAAGCTAGTCGATGATTGGAGTGAGGTAGGGTATTATCTCAAAATGTCCTATACCACTATGATGACTAAAAGCTCACGGCAGCTTAGAAGAAGCTACCTTATGATTTGAGTAAGGTAGGGTGTTATCACTTAAACATCCTATTCTACTATGGCCGGTGCGAGCTCATTCTAATCTGCGTATAAAAATTAAATTAAAGACTTGGTTATCGTTAATCTTATACCTAGTATAAATCTGAAAGATATCTTTGTAGGATTATCCTACCGAGTGCTCGGGAAGACTTTGTGTGGAGCAATTCTCGCTCTATACCTAGGATAGTCATTAAATTGTTTGAAAAGATATTTGTTTGAAAGGATTGTGGAGATTGAAAAGGGCTTGTTACACACAATCGAATCTATCTCGTATGTTGGTATTATTTGCTATAGTTGTTGTATATTTTGTTACGTGAGTTAGGGATCTATTTGGATTACATATAAAGTGAGCTAGTTTTGATTGTTTTGTTCGGGACGAACAAAAGTTTAAGTGTGGGGAGTTACGACTAATTTTACGGTTTTTATCGAGTTATTTCAGTAACATTATCTTCCATGTTTTAGTGATTCTTATAGAAAATCACTCGCCAAAAGGATAAATCGAGCAAATGAGTTTTAAAGATAATAAATTGCAAAAGTGGGTGATTTATGTGTTCTTATCGTTGGTTTTATGTTTATTTGGATGTTGTTACACTTTGCAATATTTTGGATATCTTGTAGATGCATATCTTCGGTCTAAAAGAGGTGTTTAGAGGGTTAGAAGAAGATGCCACAAGTTTACGAGTTCAACGGAGCAAATTTTCCTAAGTACTTAAATCGTTACATATTTTCGACGGAGATTTGACCCACTTAGAGGCATTTTCAGGAGGACTTCTTCATGAAAACTGTAGATCTTTAAAAGAGCTTTCCAAAGCACTTTGAATTACGCTCAATCGGACTTCTACAACTCAAATGGTGATCAAGTGGCTAATCAATTTGGGTAAGTGGAAAATCCCTAAAACGACTCATAATACGACGGGCTAATCAAAAGGCGTTTTCAAGAAGAGTCCTTAATGAAAGTTGTAGATTTTTCCGAGAGCTTTTTATGACATTCGGATCATAATTTTGGAGGTCTACAACTCAAGATATGAATTTTAGAAGTTTGAGTCCATGGAATGAACTAGCGTTCAGATTTCTAAACTAGCGTCCGGAGTGCACCGCCTCGGCAAACCGACCTATCCATCTATAAATACAGGCCGCATGATAAACCCTAATACAGCCATTCCATACATAAGAAAAGAGCAAAGAAATGCACATAGAAAAGAAAAGAGCAAAGACCACATCATTCAAAAAGAGGAGATTCAAAGATGAATCTCTCCATCCCAATGATCATGATTAACATCATGGTTGTTGGCTAAGCACATCAGCGGTGGGACAACGGATGAAACCGATCAACATCAACACCAACTAGAGATTTTTAGCCGTACTTTTAGTGAGTAAAGTTATCGTTTTTCATCAATTAGAATTTGTTATTTATCGTTTATGTTTTATTTGAATCGAGAGATCGATGAAACCATCTTTTATGCTTTGAATTTATATGAAAATATTGTTCAAGTTGTGACCTTTTCAATTGATGCGATTGATTATGTTTCAAGAGATTGATCATAGTTAGTTGAGTAGGAGTATTAGAAATAATCTCGTGATCGTGTTTTGCATGTCGTTTTGTTTTACTTGAAAAAGAAAACGAAACCCTAGAATTCGTTTAGAGAAATTTAATCGAATTCGTGATAGATCATTACTAAAAATTATATCTTTAACTTGCCGTCTAGTTGGGGTTGGGTTGATTGATCGGTGGATTCCCGTTGCCTTGCCGTTGTTTTAATTATTTGATAAACCAATTCGTTCGTCATCAACTTTGTTTGCTGAGTTTAGTTATTTTAGGAACCCTAGTTGTTAATTGTTATTTTTCTGCAAATTTACTATTCATCAAAGTTACTGTTCATCGTCGTTTTTACTGTTCATAATTAGTTTAAACCCTAGTTTAGTTAATAGTCGTGACATAATCGATAGAATAATTGTTCCTTGATCCGATAAATATTCCACTCCCTTAGGACGACCCGTTAACATCCTATACTACGAACCTTATACTTGGGGTGTTTCGGTTTATAAATTATAAAACTAGTTTTTACCGAACAAAAACCGCAAACAAAACGCCAAGCAGCTGCAACAACTGTTGATCCTCAACCCCAAAACCTATGTGATCAACAAGAAACCCTAAAATCCTATTTCTTTGCAGAAAACCGAAACTGAAAAGTCCTGTAAAACTGAAGATTACCTGGGTTTACTGCTGTGAAACTATTTTTAGATTATTCTACGCTTCAAGACGATCGTTTCGACTATTCATGGCTGCAAAACAGAGTTACGGATTAAAAGATACGAATTTCTGAAGATCAAACTCGACGAATACCAAAAGCTAGGGCTAAACTGAAAACTTACGGAATAAGGATATTTTATTTTCCAAAGTTGCGTCTCCTCGCGCTGATCACTTTTCTCTCCTGCGGCATCTTGAACAGATGAACGGATTGATCACACGGTTCTCTCTTTTATTTCGCTTTCTTCTCTGCGTTGCTTTCTTCTTCAGCGCCGTTCCTCTCTCTTTTTTTTGTCAAAATATGCGCTTCAATCTAATAATTATTTTGGGGATTATTTCTTTTTATAGACAATAATTAAATCCTTTATAATTAATAGCTAAATCCTTTAATTAATTCTTTTTAATTAAATAAATGGGACAAATAATAATTAGGTCGTAGTAAATACACCCAATGACTATTTTACTCTTTTACGAAAGTCGGTATGTTACATTCCTTCCCCCTTAAGAGGATTTTCGTCCTCGAAACTCGAATGTAACCGAGAGGTGCTTGAACTCTGGACTTTGCGAAGCGTTTCGTCTCTTAACTCGTACAATCTTCTTCTTCTTCCATCTTCCAACCCTTCCACCTGTCTTGAGGTATCTCGAGGTGGCGACGATCTACTTCAATCTTTTGTTGGCTTGTCAGTATCAACTCTCGGTCTCAGATGATTCGTTGTCGTCGCTCCACTTCATCCTAGAAACTCGCGTTCTTCTATCTCTATCTTAATGAAAGATCGCCAGCGGTACTGTTCCAATTCTTGTACTTCTTGGTCGCTCCGAGAGGGACTGCAATTACTATCTCAAGGTTTTCCATTCTTCATTGTCCTTCCCAATCTTCCGCATTCAGACACCAAAGCTGATTCCGATGCCAACGGTTGCTATCTTCATTTAACTCGTGACCAATGGCTGGTCGGTTCTGCCCACTCACTTGTAATCAAAACCACTGGATCTCCATCTTGTTTCTTCACGAACTCATCAACTTCCTCGAATCTTGCAATCATTGGTTCAACACTTCTTTGATTGCTCATGCTGACCTATACCCGGAAAGCTGAATCTTCCCAGCCGAAACTGCACTTCTGGCACACTTGACTTCTTGTGATCTCAAATCCCATCATGAAACCACAAGCTTGCTGAAGAACTGCAAGGATCCCAGCGGTAGGACTTCTGTGTCTCGTTGGGATGGAGAACATGCATCTTCCATCCTTTCTCTCTGACGGTTTGATCCACTCCTCGTGCCAATTAGGGTTATCTCGAAAAATAAAGGAAGTTGAAAAGTGACAAGTTGAGTACCAGGGTGGTATGTCAACTAGGTAAGCCAATGAAGGGTACAATGCACTTGAAATAAGGAAGGTTGCTTGGGTTACAAGCAGAACAAATGATTCCGTGTTGAGGAAAGTTAGAGTTGGTTCCAAAATGAAGAATGAGGCATTGTATCGTAATACAAAAGATAGCCACCAGAAGTAAAACGAAAGAACACCTTGCAGATGAAGTTCTTTTGAGAGAGTGAAATTCTGCAAGTTACGGTGGTCTACAAAGACTTCAGAGGCAACTTGGAAGAATGGTAATAGGCTTTCATATGAACCTTTAGAAAGTGGAGACGTTAAAGGAAACATCACCTGATGGACTTGGAAACATTAACTGCGAAGGAAGGAAATACTGGACTTGAGAACATTGGGCAGATGACCTTGATTGTTAAAAACTTGGTTAACCAAAAAAAAGGATGTTGGCGAACTAGGAAAAATATTCAGTTCGCATGAGTTCCGTAGAGGGAACATCACACAACAGAAATCAAAGTAAAGGTGCAAGGTCGAGAACCATAAGGACTAGAAAGAATTTAGAAATCAAAAGAGATCAAGAATCTCAACATGAAGTAGCTGTGGAGGGAAAACGAGCACATCAAAAGGTCTCAGAATGAAATCAAACACTTGTCAGGAAGTGTCCGAGTTTACAATGGTCAAAGGGAGGTTATTTCGAGATTTAGCAACAAAAAAAAAGAAATTTCCCTCAAAGGATTGTAAGGGAATATCAAGAGTTTGAATAAGTAAGCGGTAAACAAGATTTTTAAATGAAGAGGAAACGATACTTAAAAATTGTCGGATAAGGTTTGATTTCAAAGAATTAATTCAAACCTTCAAAGGAAGTTTAAACGATCATTGACGATCCAAATCAAAGGTTCAAGGTTGCACTACTCGAGAGGAATAGTACACTGCCAATGAATAAATGCTCAAGGTTATTCCTCATGTGGGAATAAAAGGAAAAAAATGAAATAGACTTTCAACCGGTGTAACAAAATTGGAATAGAAACGCCAAACAAAAGATGGAAAGTCAAAAGGTGTATATGGCGGTTCATGGCTCTAAATGGCCCGAAAGAGATTTAAAACTGAAGGGTACAAGGTACAATGATCTGAAATAGAGATAAGAAGTTTAGGAACTCAAAAGTCGGTTGGCTAGTTGGGTTCGTAAGGCATCTTGAAAAATTCTGCCTTCTGCTTGAAACTAGTTTAGTGTAAATTGATAGAAGGTTAAAGATAAGTAATCAAGAGGAATGCCATGATAGGCTTAAAATTTGACCAAAGAAAAGAAGATATGCATACCTTAAAAGGCAGATGACATTAGATTTAGTGAAATATTTACAATATCGACACTACCCTTAGGAGGGGAGCTGAGAATAAACACAAGTAAAAAGAATGTTCTGACATTAAAAGGTTCAGCAAACTTTGAATTTGCATGAATGATGGGAGTGCAACAATTTAGGACTTTGAAGTGAATTTGTTTCTTGATTTGAAAAGTAAGAAAGAATGAATTTGTTCAAAAGAAGGGCTTATTGAGATATGTTTCGGAGATAATTCATGACAACAAGCCGAGAGGATTTGTTGAGTTTAAAGATCTCAAGTGAGGGATTACATGAAAAAAAAATGCCAGATAAGGTATAATTACAAAAGGGCACGAAAAGGGTCTAAAAATCAAACATGGCATGCTGGAGGATAGCATCTTGGTTCTTGTTTACAACTGCAAAAGAAACTACAACGTTAGCTTTACAAACTCCTACTAAAAGTTTTAACTCAGAAGGAGATCAACTTCGCGGAACTCCTAAACATAACAATCATAACTTGCAACCCTCTTAGCCCAAACCCCAAGTCAAAGAGGTGAAAATTCCTTTTAGGTTGCTGTGTAAGATTTTTACTCTGGATCTGACATTATCAATTTGTACAGAACAAAAAAATAAGAATTTGAGCACGTTCCAAGGAGAAAAGATTTAGATACTAGAGTTTTACAGGTGATATAAAAATATTGGAATTTTCGGACGAAAATAACTTGGTCAAAAACAGTTATTTCTGACGATTGCACAAGCTGCCAGAATTTCCAGATTAGTAAACACTGAATTGCATTGCGAATCGATAACAAACGGAAAGAAATATGAACTTAATTCCAGAAGGAAAGTTGTAGATAAAAGTTTTTTCTGCAACATATCAAAAATGCAGGTCATTTGAAGGTGATTAACCTGTCCAAAACAGAAAAAGAAGTGAAGGTGATGCTGCAGATTTTCTGGACAGAGTGTCCGGTATAAACATGAATTTTCTGAATAATCCATAATGATTATCGAGTTGATGTAAAAAGAGGAATTGTAGATGAGACAGTAATCTACTTTTCTGAAAATTTGCAGAATTTTTTGGAGTATGGAGAGACAGTCTTACGTAAAAGGGAAAATACGGAAACAAAAGCATTCACTCATGTTGGGTAAATCCCAACACGAGGATGATGAAAAGTATGTGCCAAAGTAAGAGACCTTTAACACTATGAGTTGAAACGACTGAGGAGTACTTAGAAATAATAGAGTTACACATGGAGTTCGTGTAGAACCATCTCAAGCAAAGCAAAGGTCAAAGAATGTTGATGAACTCAACCAAGTGATAGTGAAAAGAGAAAGTGGAGGACTTGTAGAGCTGAATCAAATATCATTCTCTACAAAGTTAGGCCAAGATAAAAGTAAACTTAGATATTCATGTGTAGAGAAGGTGAAGAGATTTCAATAGGGAAAGTAAGGAAAAGGAAATCAACCAAGAGGACCTCGACTTTAAGGTGTAGGCATAAGACTCCGATCCCAAAGCTTTACTTAAGGGGTTTCACTTACCCTATGCGACAAGCTACGGTTTGGAACTTCAAAAGAAGAAAGAGTTTCTACTAAGGATACTAGAAGGAACAAACCGGAGGTGATCACATGAAAGATGTGAACTGAGAACTCAACCTAACCTTCGTCTCAGAAGACTCCTCACTAGGTCCTGATAACTGGACCACGGTTTAAGGATTCTTAGTCTTACGAGGATTACCACCAAGCTCAAGTTCTAAAAGGTCTAAAGGATTCTTATCTTAGAGGAAGAGAAGCCTAGAATAGAAGGGACGCTTCTCTCTGATACCAACTGTAACGCCCGCTCCCGGATACCGAGCCCTTATCCGGAAGAGAAACGTTCGGCACGTATAGCATTAAATAAATCTAATATTATACGCAAGCCTCTACGTCGTCGTATCAAATAAAAGCAAACAGAAGCTAAAAAGACTCGGGTAAAAACGTAAAAGGTACTATGAATAGAAATTAACCATACTAAAGATGGAAATGTAACTTTATTACATTAAAAGGAAAATACGGAATCCAAAATAAACATACGACAAGTCTCGAAAGACCAAAAGCCTACTCCAAAGGTACTAAAAGTTCTATTAAATGAATAACGGAAAATAAAGATAAATCTTCAACGAGGCGTCGTCAAACGTCGTCATCGAAATCCTTCTCGTAAACATGCTCAACCTGTTCGTCTTCTCACCCCACAATGCATACAAAAGAAAATGCAAAGGAGGTAAGTACAAAGTACTTAGTAAAAGTGAGAAGCTATGGCAACAATTATAATTTATAAAGAAAAGATATTTAATCGTTTAGTTATCTTTGTGTGACGACTCAATCTGGGGTTCATTTCATGTCCATCAACATGATTTGACTAAACGTTTCTACTTAGCTTATCTATGTTACAACCACACTCAAGGGCACTACGCATATCCAAACTGGGGATATTCTTGGCAACATATTAGGGGATCACACCAATATCCACGAAGTCTAGAATAGGTAGACTCCGATAAGATGCGCGTGTCTCAGTGGAGTCCCTCCGTGCTTAGGGGTTTTTTGACTCACGGAGTTATTCCACCTTCGTAGGTAGCACACACATCGCGATATAGACTGGTGCCTATCCAAGAGAGACATGTTGTTTAATCTTTTACTAGTCAAGTACGTATTTATTAAAATGATTAACTAACCACCTAAGTGTTTTCAATTAATCTCCCTCACAAATACTACTCTCTTCCTAGACCACTAGACACGGACAAGACCTAGCAATTACACAAACATTGATGAATACTAACTCATCAAAGCACAAGCCTATCATGCTCTTCCGACGGATCCGAACTTCAACTCCCTTTAAGAGTACATTTGGTGTTTTAACTGAACGAATCAGAAGCTCAATTCAGGCTTGTTTAGATTCATACAATATTAACATATCATAAATAAGGGTTTAAAACTCAACAATATAGCTTAAACATCATTTAAGTACAAACTGGGGCAATGCGTGCGCATTAGCTGGAATGCGTACGCATTCCCTGCTTCTAAATCCTGTTGAAACTTGTCGCTTGATCAATGCGTGCGCATTGCTCTCGAATCGCACGCATTCACCAACCGTAACCTAAGCTGAACAACTCTTTGCAACAATGCGTACGCATGGGGAATGCGTGCGCATTGCACAACCAGAAACTTTCTGAAACAACCTGTACCACGAATGCGTGCGCATTGATAGGCAATGCGTATGCATTCTACCTGCTACCCTAAATTCCAATTTCATCACTTAACGAATTCTAATTTGATTCTAACCCAAATCACATCGAATTAAACACAGTAAAAACACAAAAAATTATATCTAATCATATCATAGCATCGATGATCATTGATCAACGAAAAGACACATCTTTCTATCATCTAAACACCTTAAAACTTGATCTAAACCTTATAAACGATAATTGGAATCATAGGAAGAGCCTCTTACCTTAATTGCCAGCAAAACCGCAAGCAAAACGCCAAGCAGTTGCAACAACTGTTGATCATCAACCCCAAAACCTATGTGATCAATAAGAAACCCTAAAATCCTACTTCTTTGCAGAAAACCGAAACTGAAAAGGCCTGTAAAACTGAAGATTACCTGGGTTTACTGCTGTGAAACTATTTTTAGATTATTCTACGCTTCAAGATGATCGTTTCGACTGCTCATGGCTGCGAAACAGAGTTACGGATTAAAAGATACGAATTTCTGAAGATCAAACTCGACGAATACCAAAAGCTAGGGCTAAACTGAAAACTTACGGAATAAGGATATTTTATTTTCCAAAGTTGCGTCTCCTCGCGCTGATCACTTTTCTCTCCTGCGGCATCTTGAACAGATGAACGGATTGATCACACGGTTCTCCTTTTTATTTCGCTTTCTTCTCTGCGTTGCTTTCTTCTTCAGCGCCGTTCCTCTCTTAAATATGTCAAAATATGCGCTTCAATCTAATACTCCCTCCGTGCCTATTTATCTGAAGCAGTTGCCAAAAGTCTAAGTGTCTAGGTACATTTAAATAACAACTAATCTTGAATTAAAAAGTGTCTAGATTCATTCAATAGATTTATGTATGAATTTTGTAAGAATCGCTTGTATAAATAAATGCGGATGGAGTAATTATTTTGGGGATTATTTCTTTTTATAGCCAATAATTAAATCCTTTATAATTAATAGCTAAATCCTTTAATTAATTCCTTTTAATTAAATAAATGGGACAAATAATAATTAGGTCGTAGTAAATACACCCAACGACTATTTTACCCTTTTACTTAAAAAAATCGAGATATTACAAAAGTCTGTAAAAAATTACCACTCAACAACAATATATGTAGTGGTATACTCTCAACTATTGAACAAAACTCCATGAAATACCATTCAGTGCATGAATTAACAAAGGAATCCCAATCATGTGCTCTAGTATCCAATTTTTTTTTATTTTTTTTACATACGTTCTGGGAAGAATTAATCAAAGCATGTATGCAAACATTACGCTTCCCACAGAGAAGAAAACAATCGATACTACTGTAATGATCTTTCCCTCTTTATCTATATATTTCTATATATATATGCCCTTTCCAGCCACAACAACGTCGGTCCAAAACAAATAATTAAATTATCGGTTTTGATCTCTTTATAGACAATATGATATGCACAAATATCCACCAATTATATCACATTTATTCTCCCTTTTTTAAACAAAATCCAGTGCTGAGCAACATATCCATATATTTCGTAGCCCAACAGAATTCCAATTAATCAACAATAAAAAAAAACAACTATTGCCAGTAGCATAAGACAATATACAATTTTCACGGAAACACACCGACTAGCGGAACCTATTTGACTTAGGATATTGATACAGCTTCATAGATTACCCAAAATCAAGTAATTACATGTCCTAGTAATTACAGCTTTCATTAACAGACTAACATAATTCCGAATACACGGCTACTCAAATAGCAATCCATAATTCCGAGACCGTCAAAAGAAACCCAATTTTTTATTACTCAATCAAAAGGCTGGCACGTATGTTTAGGAATCGCCAATGATTGCAAGGAAAATTACCATGCATATATATGATTGGTACGAAGCAGCCCTAAATTTAGGGCAGCACAACACGTAATCCAAACGATCCTTTACCACACGAATCAATTTGTCTTAAGCTTGTTAGGATATGTGTATCGTGTGTGGAGTGATTTATGGAACAAATCCGTAATTTACGGAAGAAATTACGGATTGTTAAATTAGATAATAAATATGCGATCCGGCCGGACGGCGGTGGCGGCGCACGCGCGTGTGGAATAATCTAAGTCCTCTCTCCTGCACAAAAGTGCCTTGCCCCTTGGGGCACATCTATAACAGTATACACTAGCTCTTATTACTTGAGCTCACAAGCCTCAAGTTACCTATGTGGGAGAATGAGGTGAGGTCCTCCCTTCAACACCCATCTCCTACATATTTTCTACCAACTTTAGCTATTAATTTCTCATTCACCCGACATCCGAATCGAGCGATTCAAAAGCCCACCATCAACTACTCCGTATGGAGTATTTAATGATATCATTAACTCTCGATGATATACATCGGAGCCTATCCGTAAATCGCGCTAAAGTTGACTATTCAACCCTTCAAAAAGGGCTTTTTCTCCGAAACAATACCTTTTATTAAACAGCAAATTGTTCACCAACAAATCTTTAACCAATTCAAACAAACAAGAAATGTCTAGCTGCTACCAATCAAACCTTAATCCCCAGAAACTAAACAAACAAAGATGGAACAAGCTCGGTCTATATCAAGGTTGCAGATTTCAATGATTGATAATAGCATAACTTGCACCTCCTCTGAAAATATCTCCGGCAATAGAGGAGTATGAGGCATGGGAAGAGGGTGAGGAGGTTCCGGAGCTTTGGGGTTGGGGTTTAGGGGAGGACCGGTGATCGGGGGCAAAATTAGGATTTTAGTCCTATAAGTTGGCATATTTTGGATTTTAGTCCTGTTCCTGCTCTGGTGAGGAAAATAGTCCTCTAAGTTAGGTTTTTTTTTGGATTTTAGTCCTATTCGCCGGTTTATGCTGACTGGACACCGGAATCATAAAAAATAACTTATATGGACGCCACATCATATTCCATGTTGGATCTACGTGGCGGTGGGTCCCACTTCTACCCCATTTACTAAAAATAAAAAGTTGATGAATGAAGGATTCAAACCAAAGACCTAGTGGTAAACTATCAAGTACTTTGCCATCTAAGCTACAACTTTAATGTTCATACAATGACAAGATTTATTACTTATGCATAATATGGTTTCCTTTGGTTTAATTTTCCTTGTTAATTTGATGAAGTTCTTTTTTATTAAAAAAAAAACGATCTACGTCCCTAAATGTAAGTGGATTTAGAATTATCAAATACATTAATAAAGTGATTAATTTTTTTTTGAAACACAATGATTATTTTTTTTTTGAAACACAGTGATTAAATATATTAGACTATAATGTTTGGTTCTCAAAAAAGACTATAGTGTTTGATATACAATTTGATTATCATTAATTGTAATAATTATGATATTAAAAAAGTTGACCGAATATATACAAATTAATAGTAAGATAAGAAAAAAATTTATAATTATTACTTTTCTGGTAATGTAAGGTCGACTTACATTAATAATAATAAGGGGCCAGAGGCCAGAAGGACAAAAAAAGATACAAAATGGGAAAAAAAGGACAAGAGAAAAAAAATGGTTGAGAAGGACAAAAACGCGCCTGTTACTACATGTGTTACTACATTTGGTTGTAGCAACATGTAGTAACACATGTAGTAACATGCACGTTTTTGTCCTTCTCGACCACTATTTTTTTTTTCTTGTCATTTTTCCTCATTTTAGATCAAAAACAGTCATTTACAACCTTTAACCTTAATAATAATAATAAGAATAATAGGTTAAAAAAAAAAAAAACTAAAAAAATAAATAAATTATGCAAGAGCTCTTATATATATCATCTACAGTTAAATTAATTTTATAAATAAGTTTATTTAAATTAGGCACATACAATGTTGGAAGAAATGTTATTGTGCATAAGTAAATAATTGTGTCATAATATATATATTGAAGTTATAGCTTGGATGGCAAAGTGCTTAGTATTTTACCACATGGTCGCCGGTTCAAATCATTCTTCCCTCAACTTTTTATTTTTAGTAAATGGAGGAGAAATGGGACCCACAAGCCATGTAGATCCCATCGTGTGGCGGCCTAGTGTGGCGACCACGCCATCAATTTTAAAATATTCCGGTGCCCAGTCAGCAATATCCGGCGGATAGGACTAAAATCCAAAAAAAAAGCCAACTTAGAGGACTATTTTCCACAAGGTCGCCGGTTCAAATCATTCTTCCCTCAACTTTTTATTTTTAGTAAATGGAGGAGAAATGGGACCCACAAGCCATGTAGGATCCCACGTGGCAGCCTAGTGGCAGCCACGTCATCAATTTTAAAATATTCCGGTGCCCAGTCAGCAATATCCGACGGATAGGACTAAAATCCAAAAAAAAAGCCAACTTAGAGGACTATTTTCCTCACCGGAGCAGGAGCAGGACTAAAATCCAAAATAGGCCAACTTAGAGGACTAAAATCCTAATTTTGCCGGTGATCGGGTACACAATTGGCATCAGGTTTTTAACTGAGAGAAGAGGCAACGCTGGAAAAGACGACGGCTGCCGGTGGGGGTGGAAGCGTTGGCCGTGGCCATGGTTGCGGAGCAGATTTTTTCAGCAACGTAGCTGGAATACAAAAGTGTTTGCCGGATCGCCATAGCTGATTAATGAAAATATGGAAATTCGATGGTTGCAAAAATTTAAAAAAAAAATTAAATTAACAGAACAAAAAGAGGCAACAAATCGGTAAGTGGAAATTAGGTAAGAAATAGATTGTGTGGTAAAATTTCAGTGGATAGAGGGATTAATCGTGGATGAACAGAAGCAGTTGTTCGATTGACTATTGAAGCATGCTGGCGGCTGTATCAGATGGTAAATGCACTAAAGGGCAAAATTGGAAACATAAATGAAATCCGTTCTTATAATTAATGATCTTTTAAATGTGTCATAAGTGTCTAATTAAGTATCAAAATACGTCATTATAAACAAATAACACTTTATTCAATTCAATGAAACAGCCATTTTAGAGTTTTGTATGGTGTAATTCTGATTTTCTTTATTGGTATCGGGAGGCGGAGGCGAGGTTCATGGCGCTTAACGTCACTGAACCTCGCCCGTCCTCGCCTTTTTTTTTTTTCCGCTTCGCTTTTAAATATCACCATCCTATTCATTCAATTGTTCCAAGTGTCCGGCATAGTTCCTGTTTCTTTTTTAGCGTCATTTTTTTTCTCCATATATTACCAGTTCATCCCTTTGCTATCGTCTAAAAATTCCCATGCCATTTGTTTACTTTCATACATGATCAATGCACAAAAAAAAAAAAAAAAAAAGACCAACTCAAGACCAAGAACCATCCAATCCATTTGTTTTGATTCCATCTATGCACGAGTCAAATGCCGATCTCTTTTTTTTTTTTTGGGAAAAAAAAAAAAGAAATTAGGGTCGTGTCCATCTTTATCATCCTCAGTCCAAATAATTTTATTTTAGTAGTTTTTCAATGAATAAATGATGTTAAATATAACACCATTATATTTTTTTTTGGCAAACAGTATCTGCTGCGTCTCCTTTTTTTTTAGATTCATCTGAATGCAGATTTAATGGAACAACCGATCACAGTTGGAGACAACAACACAACACAACAAGACTCCCGGAAGAGCCGGTTCGAAATACGTGCGCCGAGGAAGTCAAACATCATAACTAATGAACTCCGGAAGAACCGCCGGAGTGGAGATGCCCTCCAAAAACATCACAACTAATGGACTCCGAAAGAACCGCCTGGGTGGAGATGCCCTCCAAAAATCACACCACTAATGGACTTCGGAAGAATCGCCGGAGTGGAGATGCCCTCTAAAACACAACTATGAACTCCGAAAGAACCGCCGGGGTGGAGATGCCCTCCAAAATATCACCAGCAGATTGTCACAAAACAAACTCAGCCTCCAAACTCGACATCGTTTGAGGGAGGGTATTAGAAGATAAAATGGGAGATAAGGATGGTTGTAGACAAAATGAGATAAAGAGATGTAAAAAAAAAAGAGATAAATGTTTTATTATTAAGTTTACATATAATTGTTTTGAATAAAAGGTTATTGTTTTATTTTTAAATTATCTTAGGATAAAATAGGAGTATTATCTTTAAATTAAGACTTCTCTCCTATATAAAGAGTAGTGTAATCATTTTATTCAATTCAATGAAACAGCCATTTTAGAGTTTTGTATGGTGTAATTCTGATTTTCTTTAGAAACGTGGCTCAGATGTTCTCATCTCAATATTTTTTTTTCAGGTTCACGAAGGTTGAAACCATTTTTTGTTATTAGATAGATCACAGATTTTCCCATTTCAATTTTTTTTGTGTGTGCAGGTCTTCAAAGGTTGCAACCATTTTTTCTTATTAGTTCAATCATCTAATTTTGATGTTTTCATTCAACGTTTTAGTTATGTTGTCTGTTGTTGTAATTAGGATATTACTTTTTCCATTTAATTTAGTCATATGATGAAGAAGATCGAGGATCTTGGGTGGAAAAAAAACCTTCATGCAGGAACATTTGATATATAGACGGTACTGTTGGGAAACTAGGGCGACAATGGAGGGGCAGTGGATGGCGACACCGAGAGAGGGAAGCAGTCAAACGGGGTGGCGGCGCGGCGAGGTGGGGAAGGTGGGGTTTTCTGCAGAAAGAGAAAAAAATGTGGACTGTGGTGCCATGAGTAGAGTTAATGTGTAAGATTTTGATATTTAATGGACCTTATTGTAGTTTTTTTGTTGAGAGTGGAAGAATTTGATAAACGTGGTGCTTTAAGTATAAATGATAATTAAGTAATTGCACTGTGGTATATTGAGTATATATAAAAATCAATGTGGTGTTTTGAGTGAAACCACATCTGAAGGTGTGGTGCCCCTTAATTTAGGTGTCCAAGTAAAAATATTGTGGTGCCCTTAAAGGCTCCCTTTAATCTATTGGATCTATTTACTACACAAATTAATTATGCTAATTGTTTAAGCTCGAAGTTGGCTCTGATACCACTATTAGGAAATCAAATGAGTAGCGCAGCGGAAAATTAAAATTTGATTTCCGATTCAAGGATCGACTTCGTTTAAGCAATAAACATATAACAAGGAGAACAAAGATTATACCTTTCTTGATCTTAAAGATCGAAGCTTTGACCGTCCGGTAGAAGTAGATGCGTGCAAGCCGTCCAAGCGTCCGGCCTCTATCAGTTATCCCCACGAACACCTCGCCGGAATCTTGCTGGATTGATATCAGAAAAATTCGACTGCTAAGTCTACCTTTTTTCCCCTCTCAATACTCTCTAAGAAGCTCTCTATTTTTCTCAAGAACATTAGCTCTTAGAATTGTGATGTACAAAAGAGCTAGCCAACCTCCTTTTAAATAGAGGTGTGGTGCACCCCAATGTCTTCCCAAACTGATTGGGAGAAGTGATGGGAGTCAACTTTACGTGATTCCGGTGCATTTTCTACCCCCGTTTATCCCACTTTTAGCATGTTTCTTGGTGTATTTTGACCATCTTTGGGGTAATATCGTGAGTTTATAGCACGTGGAGTAATTCCGTCGCTTTGATGGTTTACTACCTCTTTTTATTGATATTAACCTCATTCCGAGCACCTTTACCCTCCGGAATGGTTTGTGTGTCTTGTTCATTTATGATGTTGTAGGGCCTAGGTGACTCGAGGACCCGGAAGGCGATGTTTTGGACAAAGGGACATGTTCGTAGCACAAGAGTGGAGTGAAGAATCATCGACGAAACCGGAACCAGTCACTTCATGGGAATTTTAGCCACACTTTGAGGCATTTTCTGGACTTGTGGTCTTCATAAACGTTGTAGAGGATTGAAAGAGCTTTCCAACGCATGTTGAATCACCTCATTTGGAGCCCTAGAAGTGAAGTTATGAGCAAAATACTGGAGCTGGGTCTTGGACTGGCGTCCAGAAAACCCAGACGGGCGTTCCAAGTCTCACACGCACGTTCCAAGCCTCAAACGTGCGTTCCAAGTGATGAAATTGAGTACAGAGTTGAAAGCTCTCAAACGCTGGTTTAAGAGCTGTCCAAACCAGCGTTCCAGGCAAGCCAAACGCACGTTTGACCCATGTCAAACGTGCGTTCTACATGTTACAAGCCAGAAGCTGCCCAGATCTCAAGCTAAACGCACGTTCCACCTGCTCAAACCAGCGTTCGAACCAAAAACCTACAGATTTTCCTCTCCCCCTATAAATACCCCCTCATTCCATTTCTTGGGGGACTTCGACTTTCTCCCTTCCCTTAGCTAGGTTTTGCTCGATTTTTGTAAATAGTTTGTTACATTACTTTTTTATGTAGATCAAAGACTCCCTAACTCACTCTTTTCATTTCTTAGATTAGATTTTCATTACAAACAACAAGTCTTCATCTTTTATGTAATTCTCTCTTGTGTGCTCTCCTTCTCCAAACTCGAATTTCTGCACTTTAATGGTACATTTCTTCTCTCTTTTACTTATTATGTCTTTAATTCATTGTTTCTTTCATGTTTTAATTAGTATAATGAGTAGTTAATTCCTCCCCATAGCCGGGTAATGTGATATGTGATGAAATCACCCTTTGGGTGATGAAATTGGGAGTGGGTAGTGTGTTTTATTGTTGTTTCTTGCATGTTTCACGTCTTAGAACTTGTTATAACGGATTTGAGCTAGATTAGCTACCTAGGTCAAATATCACACACATAACTCTTGAGAGTTGTTCAGAGAGAGGGGTGTGGGAAAAGGGTTTAGGATCGCGGTGTAGTCTCGGTTTAGTCGTTAAACCGAGCTCCTCGTGAGGTTACTCGTTTCTACGTTTAAGCGGCTCTAGTGCTAGACATGACATGTTAGGAGAGAGTTGTTCAGACCTTAGCATGGCACAAGGTGTTAGATGAGAGTTGTTCAGACGCTAACACCGGGTTTAGGAGTTCGCACCCGTGAGATTGAATGTAAGAGCACGTTTAGCTCACTACACACTTTTGGTTTTGTTAACCCTCGGGGTTGAGATTAGTCATATTGATCATGGTTCGGCTATGTCCCTTTCTCCCTCGTTGAATTTAGTAGTTTAATCTTCTTTCTCTCTTTTATGTTTTAGTAAAGTTGTAATAACCAACATTCCAACCACTTGTTTGCCTAGACTAAGACACAAGTTCGCTTTGGTACTCACAAACACACCTTTCTCTGTGGGATCGACCTCGGACTCCTGTAGCTATACTAGCAATCGACCCGGTCCACTGCCGGTTAGAGAGCTTGTTTAGTCACCGTTGTTTTGAGTATTATAAATCTGTTTGGTGAAATAAACGCTCATCAAAATGGCGCCGTTGCCGGGGATAAGTGTGCTATTTGTGATATCTTGCAAGTGAACCGAAGTCTTGGGCCTAGGTTTTGTTTTATTGTTTTCTTTTTATTTGACGGATTTTTGTTGAGAAGTCACACCATCAATTGCGGTGGTGGTGGTGGCTTGATACTTTGATTGTGTTCTTGTTGTTTTCTGAGTCTTGCAGCTTGAGCCTTAATGGAAGGATTTTTCAATCCATACTATTCGTCTGAACAACAATACTTCTACCCACCTCAGACACCTGAACCATGTTATCAACAACCGTTCGTGTCTCAGCCTCAGTATCAACAAGAGAATAGCCACGGTTCATGGGCTTATCAGTGCCCTAATACATCTCAGAATCAGAATTTTGGTTATTCGAGTCACGAGCCATGGTATTATGAGGGTTGTCCAAATCCTAATGATTTTCAAGATTATGGTGCTCGTACTCAGCAGGTTGATAGTTTCACACAGAGTCAGTCACCCAATCCGAATTCGGCATGGCAAGAGCCCTACCATCCACTTCATCATGATCAGTTTGCACCTCATCCACACGAGGAGTGCATGGAGCATATAGCATATATCTATACTTATGATGAAGCAAGTAGGGAAATGGACAGAGTGGATGAGCTTTATGAAAAAGTTGCTATAGCCAAAGCCGAGAAAATTTCGGAAAATCAGATTTCTGACTGGGAGATGCGAATGGATGATCTGAAGCAGGAGCTCATGGAATCTACGATTCGGGTTAATGGAATCCGAGAACAGAGTAAGAAAGATGAGAATGAGACTCCTATGGATGAAGAAAGTTGGGTAAGTGTGCACAAGCTTCTACGGACGTTGTGTGATAATCTCAGTCGATTCGTGAAAAAGCGAAGAGTGGAGCATGAAGAAGATGCATTTGCAATAGGCGGCTAGGGTTGATGAGGACTTTCTTTGTTGAAGTTCAAGTCGAGAGTGAGGTTGATGATTCGATTCTCCATGAAGAGATTTCAAAGCCAGAGAATGAGTTGGGATTGCTCATAGTTCCACCTCCGATTGCGATGTTTGATTATGGCCGGTTTCAAGTTCTACCTACTACACCCTCACCCCTTGAGATAAAACTTGCTGAAACCTTGGTGGAGCGTGTGGTGGAGCCGCCCATTGTTATGACTGAGCAAGAATTCTTTGGCAACGAAACGCTTTGGGATGAAGAAGAAGAGCAAGATTTGAAGATGGTAGAGGTGCACCTTTTATCTATTACACCACCGCTCGAAGAAATTCAAAATGATGATCTCGAAGGGTGTATGATAGATTTGAGCACAATGTCCGATGAGACACAATCGTCAGTCGGAGGAGCATATGGGATCGCCCGTTTCTTTATCACTCCCGAATGGAGATTTCCATAAGCGAGTGTATGAAGAAACCTTATGAGACCAAGAGCCTTCATGGTAGAGCCCGGGAGGAGAGATTATTAGCATGCGGTCCCGGATTATTATACTCTTCCACCTTACATCGATGAGTATTACGAGATCGATTTTGTGTACTCACCGGTAGATGGAGTTCGAAAAAATTTTAAAAGAGGAAACCTACCATGGAGTGGAAATTTCAAGAAGAAGATGATGACCAATTTTGATGAAAGAGGATTCCCGAGTTGGGAAGAAGTGACATCGAGGGCCATGAGAGGTAAGTTTCTAATGACTTCGGCTTCCTTGATGCTTGCCCTTTTCATTCTTCTTCAGTTGTTGATCTTTCTGAGCTCGGATTTTGGTTGATGGTTTTGATGATGCGTGTTGGAAATAAAATTTTTGAATTGTTGTTTTGAGTCTTTCGTTGTTTGAGTCCGTTTTGCGCCACTAGGTCAAGCTAACGACGTTAAACAAAGCACTTCTACCTTTCCTCGCTTGTGCCAATAGTATAACTTTGAAAAAATTGGCACCATATAAGTCATTTTGTCGAGCCAACGACGTAAAACAAAGGCGCTTTGTGGGAGGCAACCCACCTTTTTGGTAATAATTATGTTTTTGAAGTGGTTTTTGGCTGTAAGAGGGGAGAGTTTCATCTTGAAAAAGAGAGTTTGGGGTGAGATTTTCTTTTAATTCTTGCTCTTGTACGTAGACGGGGATGTTTTTATGTGAGCCTCTGTGGCCTTATTTTATGCGTGGATGCTCTGTGTTTCTTTTGATTATCTTTACATCCAGTGCGATTCCCGTCTAGTACGGTTGATGTGCTTTGATACTTTGTTTGTGGCATGGCTTCTATTTTTATATATCTCGTATCTATCACCATCTTTTGGCACGTGGACCTTTCCCGTGCATGTGTTTGCCTTGGTTTTTGTTTTTATTGTTTCAGATACTCGAGATGGAGCTTACTAGAAGATGTCACGTGGGCAACAAGTGCGCCTTTCTGCCGGGTTCTGGTCAAACAGCTAAGTCTTTTTACTCTTTTTATCACTCACACACTGAGGACAGTGTTTCGTTTAAGTGTGGGGTGGGGAGACTTAGCCGTTTTCTTGATATTGATTGTTAAATGTGCTATAAATGTGGTATGCTTAGCCTATGATCGGGCTCGAGTCGATATTTGGGAAAATTTTAAAATTTTTCAAGGGTTTTCAACACCGTGTTGTATGTGTTATTCTCACAATCGAGTGGTAATCACCTTAGTCGGGATCCCGAACAAATGCATTGTGGTTTGATATTATCTTTAGAATGGAGTTTATTAATTTCACGAAATCCACACCTTGTGCACAATTTGATTGCTACCACCTTTCATATCACTAGTCTTGAGGCGAAATGTTTAAGGTTAACCTAAGTAGGACAGGGGATGACGGTTTTGGCGTTCTTTTTGACCCTACCATAGCCAAATAAGCCTTAAACCGAACATTGACCTTCGTAGCCCATCTCAAATTTGATAGAATGGTCTGACCACCATTCGTTTTATAGCCGTTTTGTTACTTAGTCAGAAACCTACCCTTGAGCCTTATTTATGGTCACATTTCCTTCATTTTATACCCTACGAGTGGATCTAGTCTTTTGTTAGACCACACTTGCTAAGGCAAGTGTGGGGTGGGGGAAATGATGTTGTTGATTGGGTTGTTGTTTCTCGTTTTGAGCTATAAGGTGTTGAGGAGCATTTGTGGGCTTGGTGTTCGGTTGTTGAGCCAAAAGAAAAGGAAATCTTTTCTTCTGCCTTTTCTTTCAAAAAAAAAAAAATCCAAATAAACTTTGATGTATATAGAAATAAAGGGTTGGAGTCAAAAGTGTTGAGCTCAAAAGTTGCTTTTATGATGTTAGAGTTGGGATAGTGAGATAGGTGCTAGTGTGCTCGGACTCACCTCATGACGCTTGAAACATAGTCGAGTTTGGCAATGAGTTCGGGTGTATTAGTATCCTATGGTTCCCAAAATGTTAAAAATGATCAAAAAGGAGTTTTGGTGGTTTGTATGATAGAAATGAAGGGTACATGTGTTGATTAGGTTCACTCGTACTTCTTTTTCTCCAGTTCCCAAAATACCCTTTTCGATTAACCAAAATTACCCTAGCCTAACATTATAACCCTTCAAGTCCTGCTCGATTGTGTCCAAACTTAGTGACCTTGATTAGTGGAGAGACTAATAGAGATGAAACGGTTGGTAGACTTTCGGTTGGGATTCAAGCCCCGACAATCATTTTGAGCACTTGGTTTTAACTTGGCACCACACACACTCCATTTTCTTGATAATGTTGCACCGTTGTGTATATGTTCATTTTTATTACTTTGTGGTTACCTCGAGAGTGTGAGTAGTAGCACCTACATCACAAAGTTGAATCCACTTGGTTGGTTTTAAAGCGCTAATTTGCTCGAGGGCGAGCAAAGGCTAAGTGTGGGGTGGTGATAGGAGTCAACTTTACGTGATTCCGGTGCATTTTCTACCCCCGTTTATCCCACTTTTAGCATGTTTCTTGGTGTATTTTGACCATCTTTGGGGTAATATCGTGACTTTATAGCACGGGGGAGTAATTCAAATCGCTTTGATGGTTTACTACCTCTTTTATTGATATTAACCTCATTCCGAGCACCTTTACCCTCCGGAATGGTTTGTGTGTCTTGTTCGTTTATGATGTTGTAGGGCCTAGGTGACTCGAGGACCCGGAAGGCGATGTTTTGGACAAAGGGACATGTTCAGTAGCACAAGAGTGGAGTGAAGAATCATCGACTGAAACCGGAACCAGTCACTTCATGGGAACTTTAGCCACACTTTGAGGCATTTTATGGACTTGTGGTCTTCATGAAAGTTGTAGAGGATTGAAAGAGCTTTCCAACGCATGTTGAATCACCTCATTTGGAGACCTAGAAGTGAAGTTATGAGCAAAATAATGGAGCTGGGTCTTGGACTGGCGTCCAGAAAACCCAGACAGGCGTTCCAAGTCTCACACGCGACGTTCCAAGCCTCAAACGTCGTTCCAAGTGATGAAATTGAGTCTGAGTTGAAATCTCTCAAACGCTTGGTTTAAGAGCTGTCCAAACCAGCGTTCGAGCAAAAAAGCGCCGCGTTTGACTATGTCAAGCGTCGTTCTACATGTTACAAGCCGTGCGCGCCCAGATCTCAAGCTAAACGCACGCTCCACCTGCTCAAACCAGCGTTCTCAACCAAAAACCTGCAGATTTTCCTCTCCCCTATAAATACCCCTCATTCCATTTCTTGGGGACTTGACTTTCTCCCTTCCCTTAGCTAGGTTTTGCTCGATTTTTGTAAATAGTTTGTTACATTACTTTTTATGTAGATCAAAGACTCCACAACTCACTCTTTTCATTTCTTATATTAGATTTTCATTACAAACAACAAGTCTTCATCTTTTATGTAATTCTCTCTTGTGTGCTCTCCTTCTCCAAACTCGAATTTACGCACTTTAATGGTACATTTCTTCTCTCTTTTACTTATTATGTCTTTAATTCATTGTTTCTTCATGTTTTAATTAGTATAATGAGTAGTTAATTCCTCCCATAGCCGGGGTCATGTGATATGTGATGAAATCACCCTTTGGGTGATGAAATTGGGAGTGGGTAGTGTGTTTTATTGTTGTTTCTTGCATGTTTCACGTCTTAGAACTTGTTATAACAGATTTGAGCTAGATTAGCTACCTAGGTCAAATATCACACACATCACTCTTGAGAGTTGTTCGAGAGAGAGGTGTGGGAAAAGGGTTCTAGGATCGCGGTGTAGTCTCGGTTTAGTCGTTAAACCGAGCTCCTCGTGAGGTTACTCGTTTCTACGTTTAAGCGACTCTAGTGCTAGACATGACATGTTAGGAGAGAGTTGTTCGACCTTAGCATGGCACAAGGTGTTAGATGAGAGTTGTTCGACGCTAACACCGGGTTTAGGAGTTCGCACCCGTGAGATTGAATGTAAGAGCACGTTTAGCTCACTTTACACACTTTTGGTTTTGTTAACCCTCGGGGTTGAGATTAGTCATATTGATCATGGTTCGGCTATGTCCCTTTCTCCCTCGTTGAATTTAGTAGTTTAATCTTCTTTCTCTCTTTTATGTTTTAGTAAAGTTGTAATAACCAACATTCCAACCACTTGTTTGCCTAGACTAAGACACAAGTTCGCTTTGGTACTCACAAACACACCTTTCTCTGTGGGATCGACCTCGGACTCCTGTAGCTATACTAGCAATCGACCCGGTCCACTGCCGGTTAGAGAGCTTGTTTAGTCACCGTTGTCTTGAGTATTATAAATCTGTTTGGTGAAATAAACGCTCATCAAGAAGCTTCCTAGTAGATTGATGTAAGGGAAAAACTTTCTCCTAAGAAAATAAGGAAAATCACTATAATTGATTTGTTGGTCCCAGAGAAGGGTAAAAATATAGTCAGGGGGTGAATGACTATACTGGAGTTTCAAAAATTTTTTCTTATAATTAAAAGCTTTTGGACAGCGGATAAGTCCCTTCTTTTAATACTGTTTCAAAGTAGGTTATGCATCACAGATATGGAATGCAATAAAATAAAGTGTTGTAAAGTAAAATGCTGAAAGTAAATAGACACACAGGTTTATAGTGGTTCAGGGTGGTATAATCCCTTAATCCATTCTTCTCTTGTGATGATTGGAGAAATTCACTATTGTTTTTCACCAATACAATAGTATGATTGTCCTTGGCTACAAGCTTCACAATCTACAAGACTATCACTCATTGGCTTCAAAACCTCCAGTGACTCAGTCTTCAACACACTGCTCCTTGGGAAATAATCCTTCAGCAGCTATCACAAAAGGGTTGCAACTCCTTCTCAGATTTCTCTCATTCAATTGTTGCAAACTGGTGTGAATTGGATTCACAAATTTGTTGATCAATCTCAGTGCTTGATGTGGAATTGTAGCTTTGAATTATGAGTTGATTACTAGATGTATTCCTTTGAGAATCAAATAGAAGGCTTAGTATTTTGACACCGTTTTTGCTTGTTCTTCTATGACGAAAATCGTTATCTTTCTGTCTGTCAATGCCTTCTATTTATAGCTTTGATAATCCTTGATTTGAAAATCCGTCCGTTGGCTATTTCATGTGGGGGATAATTCTGAATTAATCCTTGATTCCCCGTGATTATATCCTCCTTGATTTCAGCGATCCAGACTTTATTCAAACGTCTATCATAAAATCCGTCCTTAATTGATTCTGCATTTAATGTTTGATCTTCACACGTTCTGAATAAGTACAGACGATATACCTCACTCGGTTGTTCCTTCACTTGACTGTTGTGTCATCAGTTGAGTAGGTCTGTTGACTTAGCTGATATGCTTCTTCCTTCACTGGTATTACTTACTAAGCCGATACATAGTTTACTTTGCTGGATTACTGCTTTCTTTGGTTTCCTTGAACTTTCAAGCATATTTGTACTTCACTGATCCTTGATTTGTGTGAGATCGGTGTTCACCATATTAAACAATGAATTTCATCACTCTTGACATCTTCAACGACTCTGATGTCGTTGCCAATGAATTCTACTCTTGGGAAATCCTCGACCCCTACCACGACAGCGACTCCGACGATTTCTCCTTTTCTGAAAATCATCTCCATTGGATCTGGAAATCCCGTTGGTGGTCTTCTTCTCGGTCAATTTGTGAAACGTCAACTCTCTCATCCTTTCTTTTTCGGGTTACTCTGCTCTCTCTCTTCTTCTCTTTCTCCTTCTTCCGGCTCCGGTGATGATCATCTCTGTCAATGGCTGTACGATACTTACCTCCGGTGACCTTAATCTCCGCTTTGTGGTTCTCTCATATATCCCCTCTTTATCTATCTCGATCCATTCCTTCTCCACTATTAAAAAAAAAAAATTTCTTTCTAGTAAAAATAAACCGCATCTCTTAATTCACCCATCTTCATTCATATATTCTTTATTGCTGCATTCTTTTTAGGTGGATCGAGGGAAAATGACAAAAAAAATTATAAAATAAATAAATAGGACACACTCAATTTTTTAGTTACAAAAAGGACCAAAAAAAAATTGACACGGACAAAATTGACCCTACATATAACTACACTAGTACATCAGGTTTGAATGTTTGATCCTACTTGTTTTTGTTTTTGGAAATTTGGAATTATTTAGCATAGACATTTGCGTAATGGCTCATGTCCAATAGTCATTTATTAGAAATACATAAATAAATAGATGCATAAATAAATATATATGTATATATACAATATGTAATAAAATGCAAAACGAATTAATAGTATACCGGGTTGTACTGATGTATCATTTTCATACTAGTGTCATCAACCCACTTCTGATGAGATTTATTATGACGATTTTAAAATCACAGTCTCAAATATGTCACGTTCACTACAGGGAACTGACTGATGTGATTCGATACATCTTTAAATATCGGTATACAATATCTAGATTATGTCACTTCAGGAAACTGACTTGTGTATCTCAACACATCTAGAATAATTAACTGTCCACGTTCACTTCGAGGAACGGACATATCATAAATTTTGAGTTTAGTCACATCCACTTCTAGGGATTGACATGCGTAATCTGATACAACATAGATATTAATTTACTCAAATTCACTACTGGGAATGAATCTATAATATTTGATGTCCCTTAAAAATTTCATTAAGTGGTCTCATTCACTTCTGGAAATGCACTAGTATAAAATTTAGTGTAACTTATATACTTTCATTAAGTGATACTATTCACTTCCGGGAATGGACTCTGGTAATTCGATACACCTCGGATTTTCATTTCATCTCATTCTCTTCTAGGATGGATTTGTGTCAACCGACACATCTTAAATATGTAATTTAGTCACGTTCAATTCTGGAAACGGAGTTATATAATTTGATGCATTTAAACCGTTTATACACATTCACTCCGGAGAATGTAACTACATCATTATTTTCATCAATAATTGATATATTACAATATAATATAATAATATCACCGTATGATATATTGATCATAATACATGAATTGAATAAAATAAATTTTTACCTCCATAGTTTACCTCGGGGATAGAATATATCACCATTATAAATTATTGACTCGATCAGGCATTAATAGACATATATATATATATATATATATATATATATATATATATATATATATATATATATATAATGGATCCATGGAATTTGGCACGTGCCTTTGGGGGCCAAAGGCCCCTATTGCGAAGTAAATATACTCATAATTTGATTTATCATCGCCGTAGTAAATAGGAGATAAAATCCAAATGATCGATTACCGTAATAATAAATTCTTATCAACTTGGATAAGATATAACCGACAATCGATGATCCAATTATAGAAATCCATAAATAGAATATCCGAATACCAATGTAATGATGGCTATACCATTTATACACATTCACTCCGGCAACTCCATCAAACCCTTTAGACCAAGATATGTTCAATTTTCTTTATGTGAACATATCACTCCAAACAAATCTCCATCAATATAGTAATAAAGGAAAAGAAAGACAAAGAGGTTTGAGGTCAAAGCTTTCTTCCCCTTTACGGTAGAACATATTTATGGATCCACTCTCATGTTCATGATAAATATATATAAAATATTATGTGTGCATAGATCGCACAACCACAGCACCATGGATGTTTATAAGGATAGGCCTATAGCTTATCCGAATAAGGAGGATTTTACGACACGGCTTAATCGGTAGAAACTCGTGCTGATAACGTGTTATAAAATATAGAGTAATTGGCGCAAAACACCCATATCTTTGGGTCAATATTAGGACTTGTCCCTTATCTTTAAATTTTACATCTTTACCCTTTATCTTCTATAAAATTTTGCAAGAAACACCCTTTTTCGAATTTGGGGTTAAATTTTACGGGAACACATGCACTCTCCATCAACCCTTAAAAAAAACTTTATTTTTCATTATTTCCCCAAAATCCCCATTAATTCGACTACCAAAATAATAATAAAAAAAGTCTAGATTTGAGGATTTTGTAATGTATTCTCCTCCGATTAGCTTCTTTACCCTCTAAAGCACGGTCTACGACTTATCACTTCTGTGCTTTGGAGTTGAATAGATTTATTATGTAAAGTGAATCTCTGGACTTTTGGTTATTATGGAGGCCTTTGATGCTGAAAATCAATGAAATTGAGCTTGTTTTAATACAAGGTGTTGTGAAACATTTATTTTGAATGATTTCCTGATAATGCTAATTTCAAAGCTTTTGTATTGGGGATGGATTCTCATAATAATAATAATTTATGTTCTTGAGATTTCATAGATTGAAAAATCTGACTTTTTTGTTCTTCCAATAGGTGGTGTCTCCTTTTTCTCCATCTGATAAACTTGAAATCACTTCAGTACAGAGCGAGAATTAACGGGGAAATTGTATCGATGAAGAAGATGAAAATGGACTGGGTTCCATATATTCCCCTGGAAAATCGGTATTCCCCTGGGGCACGTGGGTCCGCCCCTGACTCCTAATCGAAAACTCTCAGTTTGAAAGTGTAGTTTGAATACATACAGAAACTACTCAAAAGAAAGTGTTCACACTAACACTCCATCTTATTAATCCCTTCGATCTGTTGTACATGATTATATATATACACATAGCCCAAGCTTGCCCAAAGTCGGCTCAGACTTTTGATAATATCTGGTTGGATTAAGTATTTCTGTTTATCTACAACGGTATCGATTTATAAAGACACGCAATATCATACGCGGCTTTATTTGAAGAAACATCCATCATATATTTGCACCGATACTTATCCACTTAATTTGTCGTGCTTGCGTCGAGATTTATCTATTAAGTAAACTAACTGTGGACTAATACTATACACGGATGAGATAGATATTATATTTAATGGATATCCAAATCGTGTGTATTTATAATAACATTTAATAAATAAAAAAATATTAATTTTATTTGAACCGGCAGATTGCATGCAAGTGGTATTAAAGGAATAACGAGAAAAAGGTGAGATGTAGCCTGTAGGCAAGATTACACGAGGGCCCCACCGAGGTCACCAAAAGCTACTGAAAGTCCTAATCGAAGAGCCATAGATTCCCGAGGAGAGGGGGAACTTGCCAAAACATGACGGACATAATATATTCTGTGGGCCCCACCGACTTTGGTTTCCTTGAAATGCCATGTAGTGGCCCACACAATCTGGAAATTTGGAATTATTTAGTCATTTATCAGAGCACGTTTCCAAAGCTTCCACAACGTCCATTTACCTCCAAAGCCTCAAGAATATCTTACGCGGCATCACACTTGACTTTCTATTCTCAGAGCAGCTGTAGTGGTAGAGGGTTATTTACCACATGGACGCTGACAAAAGTGCTTATGTGACACAATGATATTGGAAAGAAAATATAGAAGAGTTGTATTGGTGATGTTTAATTGATAAGATGTAGTAATGATGTAAATTCATTTAGGAGTAATGATAGAGTCACAACGGATTTACACAATGGATTGACACAACAATCATCTACACCTTTCATTATTCTGGGACCTAGATCAATCAATTAAAGTCCCACAATAATGAAGGGTGTAAATGATTGTCGTGTCAATCCGTTGTGACTTTATCATTACTCAATAATTTAGTGCTATTAATTAAAATATTAATAAATTTTCCTTCATCAATAAATGTACTTTACATTTTTGTTGTAACACATTTTCGTTTTTTTTAAAACACACTTGTAACATATTTTCTTACAAAATTTATTTGGTCTTTCATATAAAATGTTTGGTATTGTATTAAATAAAAAATATAAATATTTTTGTGTTGTTTTGTATATAAAAAATGATTCATGCATTTATATATGAATAAAATTTATCAAAGAATACTCTATTTTTTATAAACATTTAAATGTTTACCTATTCTTAATATACATGAGCTTTGGTGTTACTATACAACATTATTATTTCAACTTTAACACAAATTGATGCTCCGGGTAGAACGGTTGTGCCGAAACGTATGACATGACATACTATTTTCACCATGGATTATGATGTGTAAAAAAGATATGTTACCGGCACAACCGTTCTATTATAACGAGTCACACGACAAATTTTTACACTATTGATTATAATGAATCTACATCATAACCAATAGATACCACATCATAATAAATGGTGGAAAAATGTGTTGTGTCTCTCGTTGTGGCACAAAGGGGTTGTGAGCTTTTCTTCAAAACATTTATTGCTGCCAATACTTTCCTTTATTGTACCCTCATCCACAACCTACCAAAAATCAATCAAACACCGGATTCATCTATGCCAATAATCATGAATTGGCTATAAAAATCCCCCACCAAGCTTACTGAGTGTACATATTCACAACACTCTTATCTCCCTTTCTTCATTTTCATATCACCGTGCATTTTAAGATTTTTTAACCCCAAGAATGCCTCGATTTAGTGCAATTTGGAATCACATTCGCAGAGAGAGGGAGGCTTGTGAAGCAACTGTGAGAGAAGAAATTGAGATAGAAAATGAAATGTTTGAGGGTCTAGACGAAATGGCATCGAACGCTGAAAATCTATTTGCGATGGAGCCTTTGAACAGTAGGACATACATTCGTCGGGACCGTGCTTCAAGACACGATGATCTCATGAGAGACTTCTTCAACGCGGATGCCATATTTCCGAGATCATTTCTTCCGTGAGAGTGTTTTGAATGCTCCGTCAATTGTTTGAGCGTATTCTTCACAGTCAACATGAAGCAAACCCGTGCATTTCGTAAACTTCCAGATCGCACAAGGCGGCTTGGATTGTCACCACTACTGAAAGTAATGGCAATATCCGCCGCTTTAGCGTCACGGTTCTGTTTTGATAGATTAGACGATATCATCAAAATCGTATGAAGACGGCCAAAGATGCTACAATCCAATTTTGTAACACTATTATCTGCTTATTCAAAGATCAGTATTTACGCGACCCTACAGCTGAAGATATTGCATGATTGATGGAAGAGAACAAAGAGCGCAGATTCCCAGGGATGATTGGTTCTCTGGACTGCATGCACTGGAGATGGGATGCGTGTCCAATCGGGTGGAGAGGCCATTACAATGGTCGGTACGGATTCCCAACGGTAGTCCTCGAGGCTGTTGCATCGCAGGATCTGTGGATCTTGCATGCATTTTTTGGGATGGCGGGTGCTAACAATGGTATAACTATATTAGACCACTCTGATTTGTTCAAACGTCACCTTGATGGGACATACCCTGATGTGCAATACGAGGTCAACGGTAACAAGTACAACCTCTCATACTATTTGACAGACGGGATATATCCCAAATATGTCACCTTGATCCAGGCCATCAAAGACCCAATGAATCAGAAGGAGTCTAAATTTACTTAAAAACAAGAGTCATGTCGCAAAGATGTTGAAAGGTTATTTGGTGTCCTACAAATGAAGTGGCATATTTTGCACACCCCAGCACGGCTATTGAAGACAAGTGAACTTGAAAAAGTTATGCTCACTTGCCTGATTCTTCACAACATGATTGTAGAGGATGAACGTGGCCAAGATCTTCCTGAATGGACCCAACCCGATGATGAGGAGCAACGCATGCCAGAAGTGTCTGCGACAGTAAGCGAACGTTCCACAATAATACGCGCTCGATTGGGCATGATCCGCAACCGTCAGACATATCACAGGTTACAAAAGGACCTAATTGATCATGTGTGGATGCAAGGGATTCAAATTCTTTTGGGCTCTACACTAAATACAACAGAAGCATGTTAAAAGGCTGATAAACACATTACATTATATACTAATCCTCCAAAAAGACTTGATGAAACTTCACCTTAGTACAGTAAACACATTAATTTTGTTCAAGTTCAAGTGCAAGACAACAACCATTTATTTATATAGCCTAAAAGCTAAGAAAGCTAGAAATGCACCCACATAAACAAAAAATTCCCATTCATAAAACTAATGAAGTACCTTTTGGCGTCAAAAGCAATTTAGAACAAAACTTCAGTATGTAAAAAGTGATGCGGGCAAAAAAAAAAATATAAAAATTGGAACAGACCACAATATGACAGAGAAAACAGAACAGAAAGATACAATGTGGTTAGCTGAGGCAGATTATTAAATTACCAAAACAGCTAGATTATTAAATTACCAAAACAGTATGAAGAAAAGTATTGTTATAAAACGGATGGAGATAACTTCAGATGCAAGAAATAGAAACAGAAGCAATCAAACATAAACAATCAAAGGAGAAAACAGAAACAAGAAGAACACAGATTTAACGTGGAAAACCCCTCAGTGGGAGAGGTAAAAAACCACGGGCAGAAAAGAGATATTTTATTATGCACCGAATTTTTTCTGATTTCAACACACACGAGATAATGAGACAACAATCAGATTTATAGGCACAAATCCTAAACCCTAGCCGCCAGAATCTTTGTCTCGATCTCGCCATAAATACCCTTACACGTGTCCTCCTTTTAATGACACTCAGATAGTCATCACATAATAATGTAATTAATGATGTGGGACCTCTTTGATTCAGTACTCACAGAGATCACCCTGCTGATAGTCACCCTGCTGAAGCCTCAGTAGACTCCACCCTACTGATGCACAGAATTGAATACACTTCTCAGCTGTCCATCACACAGCTGAGTCTTCAGATTGGTTCCACCCAGATGCAGAGTTTAAGTCACTTTACTGACAAATCTCCACCTTGACTTCAACTCTCACTAGAGTCAAACAGATTCATAACCAGATGTACTTGTACCAGATGCATTCGTCAATGCCAGATGTACTTGTACCAGACTATCTCCACAGCGATCCACTCCACTGATGCCCCTCAGTAGAGTTTCCAGAAACAGATTACAAGCTTTGAATATTCAGTAAGTCCAGGCAAAGCTGGAACTTACTCTGCTGAACTGGTTTAGTGAACATATCAGCAGGATTCTCCTTTGTGCCAATTTTCTTCACCACAACCCTCTTCTCATTTCTCGAAAAATGATACGACATCAATATGCTTGGTTCTCTCATGATGAACTCGATCCTTGGCTAAACATATTGCACTTAGATCATCACAATATATATCACCGATCTGATGCAACCCCAAATCATTGACTAGCCCTTCAACCGGACACCCTCCTTGATCGCTTTCAAGAAGAGCCATATATTCTCGCTTGATGAGTTGATAAGGCTATCAGAGCTCTGAAGAGTAGCTTTCGGTGACCACTTGCATTTCCCAATGTAAACACATAACCAGATCATTGATTTTCTCTCACAACATCACTGCATAATCGGCATCACAAGAATCAGTGACCAAACCAAGATCACCACCATAAATGAGACCAACATCACCGTACTCTCTCTGTGTACCGAATATCCTTTAACAACTTTCCAGTGTTCCTTTCCAGGTTGAGCCATAAACTCGCGACAACACCGATTTGCTCGAGCGAGATCGAGCCTAGTAGTGCATACCATGGCATACATCGATCGCCAACCGCACTAGCATAGGGAACTTTTGACATATACTCCTTCTCTTGGTGATCGTGAAGCATAAACAGACAAATGAACATTTGATGCCATAGAGTATCTATTGGTTTTGGCAATGAGACATCCCAAACTTGGCCAATATCTTACGCACACATAACCTGCTCGCTGAGACAAGAACAACTTCTTCCGACTTCTATCTCTCCGGATCTCCATCCCCAAGATTTTCTTGGCAAAGACCCAAAATCCTTCATTTCAAATTCAAAGATCGAGAAGGTTCTTCGATTTGAACATCGACTTCCTTGCTGCAAATGCTATCAAAGATGTCATCCACATACAGAGACAAGATAGATATATGATCCATCTTTCAAAGAGATCAGTAGTAAACACAATGATCATATGGACTTCTGTTATAACCTCGCTGAAGCATGAAATCTGTCAAACCTTTTATACCACTCGCCTTGGAGCTTGCTTCAAACCATACAATGATTTCTTCAACTTGCAAACATAGTTTTCTTTGCCAGGAACTTGAAAACCCTCAGCCGTGTGTCATGTATATCTCCTTATCCACCTCACCATGTAGAAAAGCGCTTTCACATCTAATTGCTCAAGTTCCAGATCTCTGTTTGTGCCACCATTGCTAGTAACACCACTGATTGAAGTGTGTCGACCACTTTGTGAAAATATTTCATCAAAGTCAACCCTTCCTTTTGATCAATCCTCTTGCAACCAAACGTGCCTTATACGACCCTTTCGCTTTTGTTATTCCTTCCTTTTCTTGAAGATCCATTTACAAGTCACAACCCCTTGTCGGTGAGGGTCGCTTTGACCAATTCCCAAGTCCGATTCTTCAATAATGACTCCATTTCATCTCCCATGGCTGCATGCCACCGAGATGCTTCAGACATGTCATCGCTTCTTCGTAAGTAGTAGGTTCAAGAACCTCTACTTCTTCAAAGAACTTGGAGTGCATATCCAGCCAAATCATCATATCCATATCTCCTTGAGGTATCCCAACATTAGATCTTCTAGCTCTTTGGCAAATTAGACTCTGTTGATCAATGTTTGTATGACGCCTCGCCGAGGTCTCGCAGATCGGCTTGATCAGATTACGGTTCATTATCCGGATCAAGATAGTGTTGATTTGGATCCACCGATTGTTGCATATCAAGAGACTCCACCAAGCTCCACCTGTTTCTCAACACTATCAGATTCAAAGATCGGTTTCGCACTCATGAGACCTCTCCACCGATGAGTTTAACATAGAATTTTCATCAAACACAACGTCCTGCCGAGGATTACTCGGACTCACTGATGACCAAATTCTATATCCTTTTACTCCATCACCATACCCCACAAACACTCCTTCTTGGCTCTTGGCTCCAACTTCCTTCACTAACATGATAGTAAGTCGTACTTCCAAAACCCTTAGAATCGAGTAGTCGGCGAGGCTTGCTCGACCACATCTCAAATGGTGTCTTGAGATTGATTCTGTGTGAGGACTCACTGTTGATTAAGTAGCAAGTCGTTTTAACGACCTTTTCGCCCAAAATCTCCTTGATAAACCCGAAATTGAGAAAGCATACATCTTGCCCTCTCCAAAGTAGAGTTTGATTCATCCTTTCACTACACCCATTCTGCGAGGTGTATTCCTTACAATTATGATGTCCGCAATACCTCTCACGGTTGCACAAAATGAATCAAAATCCGTCCAGCAAATTCCGCACCATTATCTCATGCGAAAGCTTCTTGATTTTCTTGCCTAACCGATTCTCCACTAGGGCCTTCCAACGCTTGAAGTTACTTGAATGCATCACTTTTGTTCTTCATCATCACCACCCAAGTCATCCTTGAATAGTCATCTATGAATGACACAAAGTATCTGTGACCACCCAATGACTCAACTCTTGATGGACCCCAAAGATCTGAATGGATATAATCAAGTGTTGCCTTTGTATTGTGCAACCTGCTTTGAGAATTTACTTCTATGCAACTTCCCAAACACACAATGTTCACAAAAGTCCAGATTCTTGACCTTATATCCCCAAGAAAACTCTTTGAAGAAAGAACTCATACCCCTTTCACCCATGTGACCAAGTCTCATGTGCACACTGAGTCTCATTGAGATCAGTGAATCATTGAGGATGCAACAAAGAGAAGGTGCAGATCTGATGATCCTTGTAATATATACAAGGTTCCCTCTTGATGCCTTTGAGGACTACAATCAATCTTTAAAGACATTCACCGCCCACCTTCACCCTTGAAATTGAACCCTTGTCATCCCAAGAGGATCGAGAGATACCAAATTCTTGGTCATCTGTGGAACATGTCTTACATCTTTCAAGTGTACAAAATTTACCATCCTCTCATCCTTAACTTTACTGAGCCAATTCCTACAACTTTGCAAACCTTGCTTGTTGGCCATATAGATTTGACCACCATCTATCTCGCTCATAAAGTAAAACCACTCTGTTTGGACAAATATGGTAGGATGCTCCAGAATCAAGTATCCACACATCATTGTGGTGTGTAGAATCTCCTGCAACTAGAACCAGATCCTCATCGATTGCTCAAGAGCCAAAGCCGCTGCGCTGCACTGCCTTCCTCGCTGCTTCTTCTTCCTTGACAATTGGACTTCCAATGTCCCCTGCTCCTTACAAGAATTACAGACATCGATGGACTTAGGACCTTTGGACCCGACTTCTTTTTTCTTCTTCGTCCATATCCTTTTCCACTATTGCTCGCTAGCTACTAGCCCAAAGAAATTGTCTGTCTGCAGCAAAGACCTTTTGTGTCTAAGCTCCTTGGCATGTAAGCGCACCTCACATCCTCCAAAGCTCATCAGATCCTTCCCAACTATGAACGATTGCACAAAGTTTTCATATGATGCCGGTAATGACACCAACAGATTAGGGCTGCATCTTCATCTTCAATTTTAACATCAATATTCCTTAGATCAAGCAATATTGTGTTCACCGGTCCGAGATGTTCCCTCGTGGACTTCCTTCATGCATCTTCAAACCGAACAACCTCTGCTTTCAACAACAACTTGTTGGTCGCTGACTTGGTCATATCTGAGGCTTTCAAGCTTCTTCCACAACTTTGTCTTTGCGGTGTCTTCCTCAAAGAACTCTCGTGATAACATCATCGATAAGCACAACATGATGGTTGAATGTGCTTTCTCTTCCGTGACCGCATAATCTGCTGCACTTTGTATTTGGTTTGTCGATAAAGGATTCCACAAACCTGCTTTGTTTCAACAATTTGCGATCTTGATTTGCCACGCACCAAAACTGTTCCTTCCTCAGTAAATTTATCGATTTTTACGTTTCTCTGACATCTTTTCATCTTTTCTGTCAAGATCACAACTTTATCACGAGATCCTAGCACCTTGTCAAAGGCCTTGGTGAAGACGGTTGATCGTGCATGATTGTTTTCCCAGAACTTTGCCTCTCGATACCACTTGTTATAAAGCGGATGGAGATAACTTCGGATGCAAGAAATAGAAACGAAAGCAATCAAACATAAACAATCAAAGGAGAAAACGAAACAAGAAGAACACAGATTTAACGTGGAAAACCCTCGATGGGAGAGGTAAAAAACACGGGCGAAAAAGAGATATTTTATTATGCCTTTGAATTTTACAGATTTCAACACACACAGATAATGAGACAACAATCAGTATTTATAGGCACAAATCCCAAACCCTAGCCGCCAGAATCTTTGTCTGATCTCGCCATAAATACCTTTACACGTGTCCTCCTTTTAATGACACCAGTATAGTTTGTCACATAACGAATTAAATGATGTGGGACCTGCTTTGTATTCAGTACTCAGATCATCACCTGGCGATAGTCACCTGCTTGAAGCCTCGAGAGACTCCACCCTACCGATGCACGTAATTGAATACACTTCTCACCGTCCCATCACACACTGAAGTGAGTCTTCGATTGGTTCCACCCAGATGCAGAGTTTAAGTCACTTTACCGACAAGTATATACCTTCAATTGTAGTCTCTCATCAGGCGCCACTGCCTCTTGACTCTCATCGTACAACCTTCTTTGTCTAGGTGTCACAATGACTCTAGCGAATCGAATCTGCAGCTTTGATTGCATCCATTAATCGCTTTCTCTCTTTTCACTATCTCAAACGTTTCAAAGCCATATCCAAACCATGATAATCAACCATCATGCGCCTCTCCTCTAGGAGGACACCTTGTTGCTCTCATCCCTAAGGTGTTGATCCTCCTTAAACATTTCCCACCTAGAGTTAGTCGATCGATGCTTGCATACTCGCGATCCCTACGAAGGTTTGGGTTGCCGCGACTGTGTTCCAGTAAAACTTCTTCTTCTTTTGTGCCGATGGATTCCTTGATCTTTTGTTACCCGGCCGGTGGATAGTTAATATCTATGGAAACAGGACCAGTCAAGATAGGTGTGCATGCGGCCTCTCCATCAGTCACATTAGTACGTCTTGTACTTTTTTCAGTTCTGGGAGTGATGGGAGGCTCCATGTTGGAATCAGTATTGACATAAATAGGCACAGGAATGCGGATATCCTGAGGCGCCTGTGCCTGTGATGCAGATGCACGTGCCTAAGAGGTAGGACCACCCTTATGCTTATCTAATTTTTTTTTTCCGTGTATTGGATCCATATTGGGCATTTCTTCAACACCCCCCAACATGCAGTAAACTTAAAAGGCTTTCCATTGTTGTCATCCTCCCACATATATCTGCCTCGCAAGCGCCTCCTGTTAATAAAAATACACATAAGCCATTACATATATGGATTTAACAGTAATCATACCCATGGCTATCATGTGGTGTATAGAATTTACCGAATCTAATAGAGAGAAGCCGCTGCTAGGCTGTTGGAATGCTTTTGTTTGTATGGCTGCTGACCACTTGCCACAATATAATTTAATATCATTCATGCGGCTCGACACGCACTGTGATTCCTAGTAGACGCGTTTTGCCGTAATGCATGTGTTTCCATCAACTCGGACATCAAAGCTCTAATCCTTTCCCGAAGCAATCCTTCTTCCGCCTAACTCCAACAGATGGATCTTCATCACACGCACCCATGCACCTTTGGATGCGGTGCAATATATGACTGCGAGCTTGTTGATGGCCATTCTGCATACATTCCGGCATGAGGAAATTGCATAGGAACGGTGGGGTCAAAGGGTGTTGGAGGTCTAAACATGACATTATCCGACCTCGGAGTTAAGAATACATTTTGGGCCTCATTGACATGTACGTCTTGATTAAGGTTTGGAACATTTGACATTATGTATTAATCTGCAAAAAAAAATGTCGAATTATTAGATTAACATACCAATGAACTAAACTTGGAGTTATCAACAATGGAGGTTTCTCCCAAACAGGGGGACCCGGATGAAAAATTATCTACCCGGCAAGATCACTCAATTTCAGTGATTGTTTTGACCTCGCCAAGAAGATTAAGTCATACCCGCTCAAAACAAGGGGGCCGCATTTTGGAATTTTCGATTCAAACCAAACGAGTTGGGTTTTCAAGCTTATTTTTAGCGACCTCACGGCCTAGCGCCCTCGACCTCTCAGAAAACAAGGGGGCCACATTTTGGAATTCTCGTTTCAAACCAACGAGTTGGGTTTTCAAGCTTATTTTTAGTGACCTTAAGGCCTAGCGCCTCGACCTCTTAAAACAAAGGGGACCGCAGGTGGAAATTTTCACAACGGATTATTTCAAACAAGCCCGCAGCAATCTCGCTTAACACAAGGGGGCCGCATCTTGGAATTTTCAATCAATAGGTGGTCTACGAATCAGATTTATTAGCGAGCTAGGCGATCAACACTCTCAACCTCGCCAAAAATATAAGGGGCCGTATACATACAAAACAGCAAACAAGATGGCAAACAAAAATGGAAAAGTGCCTACATCAAAAGGGCCAAAGGCGGCCACATGTCAGAGATTACAAAGCAAAAGAAGGAAGATGTTGAAATGTTCAAAATACAGACAGTTTGAATTGTTATAAAACAAACTATTACAATCTTCAATGACCAGGAGGAGTATGGGTATGATCGCCAGTCAAATTAAGAAACTCGTCTCTAGCTTCGAAATCTTCAACAACAGGATCCCCTTAGTCAAAGTGAGTAAGTTCACTGCGTTGCGAGGTAGAGGGCCCCAAATCGGCTCGCCCGCCCTCATCTGATCAGTAGTAATGTCAACAATATGATCATCAGAATAAGGGATGTCTGGATGAAGGGCCAATAGTTCAGGTCGCTGTTCACGGATTTTATCTAATGGAAATAAACAAGTAATAAATTTATAAATCCGGTATTCCCCAAGTGTAGGGATCGTAGCATAGCGATTAATACCGGAGTCGATCTCAAGGAATCGAGGTTGTTTAATCTAGTTCTTATTAATTCTTCTAAAATTGTCACTACTATTTATTACTAAACCTAAACTAAAGCGGAAAATAAAGCTGACAGAGGATTGTCACCAAAGCCAGGAAGGAAAGTTACTTAACTTAACTAATGAAAATAAAATCTATTCTAAAAACTAAAACGAAAATAAAATTCTAACTAAGCAACGAAGAACAAGGCACAAAGGTTTTCAATTAATTCAACGACGAACAAGCTATGATCCACCTATCTCACAACTCTGAATTTCTACCCTAGATCGTTTAGTAAAGATTTAATAAAGGTTGTGGTTCACCTATCAAAGGTATGAACTTCTACTCTCGTAGATAATTCGCCTATCAGTCTTCTATCTCTCGATCTTAAAGATTGACGCTTTCAAAACAAGGTGCAAGATTTGTTCAATCTAGCAACCTAGAAATCTAACCTAGCAACTCTCGTTATTTTTAGGTTAAAAGTCCAAACTTTATTATGGTGATCTAAGTCTAACAACGATTTTCATCAACGTTAAACATCAAATAGCAACCATCTCTCGATATAAATTGCATAAAAATAAACACATAATAAAGAAACAAACTTTATAAAAACTCACAAAAACACGTCCAAAGTCGAAAGCAAGATGATGTTGAGATGGTTTCACATGCTTGTTCAATCGCCTAGCCTTAGCTCATCGTTGTTATAGAAATTATATAAATAAAAAGAAGAAGAAATTGTGTTTATAGGAGGTAAAAATCGCGTGAGCCGCCCCAAAGGCTGAAGCGACTGTGGATCGACTGCAGTCGTTAGGGTTGAAAATAACGCGTCCTTATATAGATTTTTAGTCGGTTTATTTGGCGGTGTCGTGGGCGCCCGTCCATAAGTGCAGGCCTTGATCCGATCTTCATATAAAATCTTGAGTCGGGCCGAGCCGATCGGGCGCCCGTCCTTCTTTAAAATGGGCGCTCGTCCATAAAATTCTTCAACACTCAATCAAAATAGTTCCCACAGGCGCCATTCACTCTTACGACGCCGATTCAGCCTTTCAAACGCCCGTCCAAAGAAAATCTCAACTCGTTGAATCGAATAGCTTCTCCGGACGCCCGTCGGACTTTCAAACGCCCGTCGGATGGACGGGACTCCAAACGCTCGTTCATCTCCATTTCTCCATTCCAAGTTTGACTTGCATCTTCTTCCTTCCGTTTAGATCTCCTTTTATGACATGTTCGCGTACCTACAAAACCATAATAACACGCAAAGTGTAAAACCATAGATAATTACCAATAAAATCACGAAATTAGCTCAAGTTTACACTTAAAGACTTTTAAAACTCATTTGCTCAATAATTCGATTAAACCCTTAATTTCTATGCAAATAATACGAATATGGAGGAAATCATTACAAAATTTAACGATATAAATCATATAAAATCACCCTTAACAGTCGCCGCTGGGACATTCCAACCCACTTGGCCAACTCCTCGAGGCTAACAGAACTCTACCACGAGCTACCCAGATATAGCGAGCAAGGTGACTAAAACCTTGGTCGAAGCTAGCCTCCTGAATATCCTGAAATTGCTCCGAGAGCTTGTACGCGGCGATGGCCGTATGCCCAGCATCCTCATCAGCCTTTTTAGCCTCAGCGAGCTGCTCCTCCAATCTGGCGATCTTCAGCTCCTCGGAATATTTCTGTGCAATCTCATTTAAGCTCACCACTTTCTACTTCAGCTGGACATCCAGTTCTTTGCACGCCTTGGCGGCCTCTCTTAAGCGGCCATTCTCTCGCAAGGTGTTCGCATGTTTGGCCTCAAGATCTGACCTAGCTTTCTCATAAATGGCAAGAACGGCAGTAGCTTTCCTGAGTTTGGCCTTATGGATGTGAGTTTTGAGCTGAAACAAGAAAAAGGGTAAGCTCACAGAAATGGTGAAGGAAACAAAAGGAAACAAGACATGAATAAAGTTTCCATGGTAGAGGCGGGCCCAAACTGGTGGCGAGGTCATTAAGCTCATCATCCTCATCTACAGCAGGAATCTTGTCTTGAACCATAATGCGAGCAGTGATCCCTATACCAATCTCCATCTGAACCCCACCGGTGAGTCCCAAGTGAGGCGGTTAAGAGGAATGACATTAGCAATCGCTTCCTTCAATTGACTCGCCTTATTCATGTCAATAAGGCCTCGGGTAAACTAAGAGTCCAACCAAAAATCATCTTTCCCTTTATAGCCGCGTGGTAAAGGTTCTCTTGGCGGCGCCTGTTTCATCAGCAACTCACCCACTGTCAGCTTCGGGCCACTCAGTGCTCTCTTCGGTAGGCCGCCCCTCTGAGGGACCAGAGCCCTTGCCAGTCTTGGAAGCAACGGCGGCCTTGGACTTCCCAACAGTCTTGGATCGTTTAGGAGCCTGAGACTTTTTCGCGGGTACGTCCACCTGAGGTCTTTTTTTAGCCCCGCCAGTTTCACTTGAGCCCACGCCCACACTGGCCGCGGGTTGATTTTTGCTGAATGGGAACAAAGGTTTCATCAATAATGGAGACGTCCACAGTACGTGTCACCTTCCCAGCAGCTTGCTTCAATAGCTCTTACCTAGCCTTTGCAGCGGCCTCGGCCTACTCCTTCCTCCGAGCGCGACGCTCATTAGCATCAACCATTGCAACTCCGCCACATCAATAAGATCGACCCAGGATATGTTTCTCGTTGAAGGTTCGATCTTATTGGAATTTATGAGTGTCATGAGCCCTTTGATAAATCGGATCTCAGTGACAAAAAGTTCCTCGAACAACAGATTCAAGATTTTCCTCTACGTGAAGTGGCGTTGGGAAAGGGCCAACAAACCTTCTATTCGAGTTTGAGAATGCGGTCCCCCCCAATGGTGAATCTTGTTGAGTAGGTGAAAGAACAAACGAGGAGTTTTAGTCCTCAAGGAAATCTACCCCGGAATAGAGGTTCCACAAAAAAGGTACAACTGGTTCATGAGAGAAATGGTAGGTTCCATTTTCATCGTCCAGCATAGCACGATGAAGGACAAAAGTTGGATCACGGACCCCACATCGAAATCGCTCGGCAATGCTTCCATGCATTGAAACACCTTCACCAAGAATGGGTCAAAAAGGAGGTCGGAAACCAGCGTATAAATGATCATAGTGAAGGACCAAAGAATATCCTGGGCGATGGGAACCAATGCGATCCTCACGCTCATCCGGTTTGTACTTATCCTCTTCTTTCTAAAAATCAAATAAAGAAAACCTATATAAGTCAGGGTCGATATTCTACGTTGAAGGGTTCTGCCGAGGTTCTTGCTGCTCCGAAGCCGCTACCACTCCTCCTCAAGGATTTTTCATACTCGGCTAAAAGAGCGAACTCTTTCAGAGCCTCAAGATTATTGAGTTTCGGGGGTTTCCCCTTCGCCGTCTCACCGGCCGTTGTGGTAGACTTTTGTCCCCTTTTCCTCTTGGGTTTCTTAGGGACTTCCCAATCGAGCTTACGAGGTAATGGTAGAGTCTCGTCCTCACTTACCCCATAAGCTTGATAAAAGTGGCGTTCTTAGTAAGAGTTAAGTCCTCATCGCCTGCGGCACCACTAATACCGACCTCTCCTCGGCCTGAGCCTCGGAAATATAATTATCCTCATCGACTACGGCATCGTGGTGATGACTCTATCCTGACTTTGCATGGCCTCTTTGCGACTCTTTTTATGTCGCGGCGCCGGTTCAGGTATGATGCTGCCTAGATCGAAAGGATCATCTTATACTCGCAGAGTGGCCTCCCTCTCGGTCAGCTCATCAAAAGATCGTCCCCGGGTCTCTCCAGAGCTAGAAGGGTCATCATCCCCTTCATCCAATGCATAATCGTATACCTCATGATCCTCGTCGATTCCCCTCGGCGTACTCATCGTTAGATATCCTGAAAAACAAGAGGGAAATCCAGAGTTTTAGTCACCTAGGATAATGAAGATTAAACCAGAGGAGTGATCGCACCCATCTCGACACCTTCCCCTACGTTTTTGCCTCTAAGAGAAATGAAAGCGCAATTGCAAAAGGAAGGGGCATACATACAGTCACAAAGCCAAAATACCCAGTAAATCTAGCCAAAAAAAACCCCCACTTAACCCCAGTATAATATACAGTTTGTCCCTCATTGAAGAAAAGCAAACTAGACATGAACATCTACCTAAAAAATCCAACTTTATCCCAAAAAACACAATCAATCCAACCAACAATGCTAAAAACCGTGGCAAACTTGATAAAATGAATTGGAAAAAAAGAAGAAAATAAGGAGAAAGGGCGAAAAGTAAGGTGGTTTACCTGTTTGGGAAATAAGAAATGGGTCGGAAACTGGAAAAAGAAGCCGGAATCTTCAAGCTGCTACCGGAACCTTCAAACTTGCCGTCGGAATCCCCAAATCTCTATCGAGAAACTCAAATTCTTGCCGGAAACACACTCAGAACTTAAGATGAAGATGAGAGCAAAAACGCAAAAGAAGCTAAGAAGTATGAGAAGCGAAAAGTGTTAGGGAGAGGGGACTTTATATAGGCATGTCAGTAAAGTGACTTAAACTCCACATTTGGTGGAACCAATCTGAAGACTCAGCTGTGTGATGGACAGCTGAGAAGTGTATTCAATTCTGTGCATCAGTATGGTGGAGTCTACTGAGGCTTCTGTCAGCAGAGTAAAGTCTGCTGAGTACTGGAATACAGCAGGGTCCCACATCTGCCATTTTTCTGTTATGTGACAGCTATACAGTATCATTAAAAGAGGACACGTGTAGGGGTATTTATGGCGTATCATACAAAGATTCCTTGTGGCTAGGGTTTAGGGATTTGTGCTTATAAATACAGTTGTTGTTGCATTGTCTGTGTGTGTGAAATCTGTAACTCAGTGCATAATAATAAAGATCTCTTTTCTGCCCGTGGTTTTTTTATCTCTCACTTTGAGAGGGGTTTTCCACGTTAAATCTGTGTTCTTCTTGTTTTCTGTTATCTCATTTGATTATTTACGTTTGATTGCATCTGTTTCTATTTCTTGTATCCGAAGTTATCTTCATCCGTTTCATAACAAGTGGTAGCAGAGCCAGGTTCTGGAGAAAACAATTTGTATGATCAACTTCATCTTCACCAAGACCTCCAGCAAGGTGCTAGGATCTGTGATAAAGTTGTGACCTTTAGCAAGAAAATATGTCAGCAGATAATGGCGTGAAAATCGATAAATTTGACAGGAAGGAACAGTTTTGGTGCATGGGCAAATCAAGATCGTGCAATTTGAAACAAGCAGCAGGTTTGTGGAGTCCTCAAACCAAATACAGTCACGAGGAGATTATGCGGTCTGGAAGAAAGCACATTCAACCATCATGTTGTGCTTATCTCGATGATGTTATCACCGAGGTTCTTTGAGGAAGACACCGCACTCCAAGTTGCGGAAGAAGCTTGAAAGCCTGTATATGACCAAGTCACTGACCAACAAGTTGTTGTTGAAACATAGGTTGTTCAGTTTGAAGATGCATGAAGGGATTCCACTGAGGGACCATCTTGACCAGCTGAACACAATATTACTTGATTTAAGGAATATTGATGTTAAAATTGAGGATGAAGATGCAGCCCTAATCCTGTTGGTGTCATTACCGGCATCATATGAAAACTTTGTGCAGTCTTTCATAGTTGGGAAGGATACAATAGCTTTAGAGGATGTAAGGTCTGCCTTACATGCCAGGGAGCTTAGACACAAGGTCAGCTGGGAGACAGACGAAAGAAGTTGTTGGGCTTGTTGCTAGCAGCAATAGTGGAAAAAGATATGGACAGAAGAAGGAAAAAAAAGTCAGGGTCCAATGGTCCTAAGTCTACTGATGTCTGTAATTATTGTAAGGAGCAGGGACATTGGAAGTCCAATTGTCCAAGGAAGAAGAAACAGCAGGAAGGCAATTCTGGCACAGTAGCCCTAGCTACTGAGCAATCTGATGAGGATCTGGTTCTAGTTGCAAGGGATTCTAGACACCACAATGATGTGTGGATACTTGATTCTGGAGCATCCTACCATATTTGTCCAAACAGGGAGTGGTTTTCTACTTATGAGCAGATGGATGGTGGTCAAATCTATATGGCCAACAAAGAAGGTTTGCAAAGTTGTGGGAATTGGCTCGATAAAGTTAAGGACGAGAGGATGGTAAATTACAGTACCTTTGAAAGATGTAAGACATATTCCACATATGACCAAGAATTTGGTATCTCTCGATCTCTTGGGCAACAAGGGTTCAATTTCAAGGGTAAGGTGGGCAAATGAATGTCTTCAAAGATTCGATTGTAGTCCTCAAAGGCATCAAGATGGGAACCTTGTATATATTACAAGGATCTATCAGATCACAACACTTCTTCTTTGTTGCATCCTCGCAGCTTCACCGATCTCAATGAGACTCAGTGTGGCACACGAGACTAGGTCACACGTGAAAGGGGTATGCATTCTTTCTTCAAAGAGTTTTTCTTGGGGATATAAGGTCAAGAATCTGGACTTTTGTGAACATTGTGTGTTTGGGAAATTGCATAAGTAAGTTCTCGTGAGTGTCGCGAATAAGCCGAGCCGAGCCGAGTAGCTGAAGTTCAAGCTCGAGCTCGTTTATAATCGTGCTCGTTCGAGCTCGCTCGTTAACACAAATGAGCCTAAAAAGCCATTCGAGCTCGGCTCGATAAGTATGAAAAATGTTCGAGCTCGAGCTCGATATCAAGCTTGCGAACAAGCTCGAACTCGAGCTCGGCTCGTTCAATTGTATTTTTTTTCGATCTCGGCTCGTTCAATAGTAATTTTTTTCGAGCTCGGCTCGTTCAACTACAAACTTAATGTGTAAAATGTTAATGTGTATAGATTATTTATATATATTACCTATGTTCGCGAACACTAACGAGCGTTCACGAGCAGGGCTCGTGTTCGTTCGTTTAGTAAACGAGCAGGAGAAACTGCTCGAGCTCGGCTCGATACCATTAACGAATGAGCTTGAACGAGCTTAAACGAGCCGAGTTCGAGCTTTGTTCACGAACGCTCGGTTCGTTTAACAGCCCTAGTTCTCAGCAGGGTTGCACAACACAAAGGCATCACTTGATTATATCCATTCAGATTGCTGGGGTCCATCAAAAGTTGAGTCATTGGGTGGTCACAGATATTTTGTGTCATTCATAGATGACTATTCAAGGATGACTTGGGTGGTGATGATGAAGAACAAAAGTGATGCATTCAAGAACTTCAAGCGTTGGAGGCCCTAGTGGAGAATCAGTTAGGCAAGAAAATCAAGAAGCTCCGTCTGAGATAATGGTGCGGAATTACTGCTGGGCGGATTTTGATTCATTTTGTGCAATGAGGGTATTGTCGGACATCATCTCATAAGGAATACACCTCAGCCAGAATGGTGTGGTGAAAGGATGAATCAAACTCTCTTTGAGAGGCAAGATGTATGCTTTCTCAAGTTTGGTTTATCAAGGAGATTTTGGGCGAGGTCAGTAAAAGCGACTTGCTACTTAATCAACAAGGAGTCCTCACACAGGATCAATCTCAAGACACCATTTGAGATGTGGTCGGGCAAGCCCGCGACTACTCGATTCTAAGGGTTTTGGAAGTCAAACTTACTATCATGTTAGTGAAGGGAAGTTGGAGCCTGAGCCAAGAAGGGAGTGTTTATGGGGTATGATGATGGGGTGAAGGGATATAGAATTTGGTCATCGGTGAGTCCGAGTAATCCTCAAGCAATGATGTTGTGTTTGATGAAAATTCTATGTTAAACTCATCGGTGGGGAGTCTATCAATCAAACCGATCTTTGAATCGATAGTGTTGAGAAGCAGGTGGAGCTTCAGGTGGAGTCTCTTGATATGCAACAATCGGTGGATCCAAATCAACATTATCTTGATCGGATAATGAACCAGAATCGGATCCAAGCCAGCCTACTGAGACCGTAGTAGGGCGTCATACAAACATTAATCAGCAGAGTCTAGCTGCCAGCAGGCCTTGAAGATCTAATGTTGGGATATCTCCAAGGAGATATAGGTATGATGATTTGGTGGATATGCACTCCAAGTTGCGTAAGAGGTAGAGGTTCTTTGAACCTACTACTTACAGGGAAAGCGATGACATGTATGAAGCATCTCGATGGCATGCTTCCATGGGAGATGAAATGAAGTCATTATTGAAAAATCAGACTTGGGAATTGGTCAAACAGCCTACTGACAAGGGAGTTATGACTTGTAAATGGATTTTCAAGAAAAAAGGAAGTAATAACTAAGGCAGAAGGAGTCAAGTATAAGGCACGTTTGGTTGCAAGAGGATTCAGTCAAAAGGAAGGGGTTGACTTTGATGAAATAGTTTCACCAGTGGTCAGACACACTTCAATCAGGGTGTTACTAGAAATGGTGGCACAGCGGGATCTGGAACTTGAGCAATTAGATGTGAAACTGCTTTTCTACATGGTGAGGTGGATAAGGAGATATACATGACACAGCCTGAGGGTTTTCAAGTTCCTGGCAAGGAAAATTATGTTTGCAAGTTCCTGGCAAGGAAAATTATTTCGAATGATCTTGCTGGTGGCTATACACCCCAATATTATATAGACCCTGTCACCGGTAATCACATTTCGATTCCTCAGTTCGACACACCTTCAGGCTACAATCAAGATGATTTTGATAGTCATTACGACGACACACCTTTAAAACCGACTTTCAAAACGTTGATCATAATATAGCGCATGACAATTAAGCGTATAATAAATTCGGTGTATAATATTCTGTTTTTTTTTTTTTTGTTTTTTTGTTTTTTTTTTTGTTTTTGGAGGTGCTGTCTTCATCAATTAATGTTGAAAGTTTATCATTTCTTATTTAAACGTTGATAAACACTGTTGTATGCTTTCCTTGCTCAATAGTTATCTTAAAATTTGTCATTTAATACATTCATCTTTTGACAAAATAGTATCCTTATATTTTTTGACGCGTTTGGTGACGTTATAGAAAGTATAGTTTCAAACTATACTTTCGGGATGTTACAATTGTAACTCCCATGTCTTTCCAAATACATTGTTGATGGTATTTGTGTTTATTGTTTATTATTTTTCATTTTTTGCATATGTTTCCGTTTAAAAATTGGATCATTTGATTTACCTTTCTGTGAGTAAAGTGAAAACACAAAGCTTCTCGCAGTTCATATTCGTTTAAAGTGTTTCGGTTTGTGCATTAGATCGGATTAGATTTGATTTTAATATTGTGTCTTTACAACAAGTAGTGTATAATTTGAAGAGGTATGTTTAAAATGATATGAACCAAGTGAGGTAAAGGGTATCAAATGAGGTTTCAAAATGAAGATAAAAACAAAATATGAACTTTGGTGAAACAATTTTGATCATCGGTGTTATAAATCAAAAATTACGGTCGTTTATAAGAAAAACGTTCCGGTTAATGCAAATATTTTTTTGGCTTTCAAAATTTACGTCGGAAGGGTATCGTAATTTGGCTCAAATTAAAGAGCAAAAAAAAATGATGAATTTTTTTTGATGAACGGAGTTATAAATCAAAAGTTACGGGTGTTTAAAAAAAATAATCAAACAAATAAAACACTACAAGTAAGCCAAGCAGATAAACACTACAAGTAAGCCAAGCAGATAAGCATTGCTTACAAAAATAAAAATGGATGCAAAAAATTTAAAAGAAAACAAAATATGTGGCTGTGATAAACCACCGGGTGTAGCAGCGGCAAGTCTATATTGATAATCTTTATCAATATCTTCTGTATGGAAATAGGACAATCCATGGCGTAACCAGGCGCGTCACCAAACCGGGATTCAATGTCCCCCCGAAAGATGTATTCATTAAGCGTGCGATAATCAAAGCAAATGAATTGAAGATAGTTTGGAATAGCTAGTGTAGTTGGTAGTGTAGTTGCACTTTTAATTACGCAGCAAACTCATAAATGTAAATATTTTGATTTTTAAGGTTTAATAAAGATCCGGTTTTCCCCAAAAAAAAATAAAAAAAATAGGACAATCCATCAACATTGATGATGTCGGAAATCACCTATAGATCCAATTAACCTCTAGAACGATTCAAACAAGAATGAAAACAATGGGGATTGTGATTTGTGTAAGATTAAGATTGAGCCTGAGAGTTAGTTTCTCTCAAGTTGCCTACGTATCCAATAGTGAAATTGGAATCAAGTCATTCGTAGTTCCTTAGGGCTGATTATATAGGGAGGCGTCTCACCCATTTTCTTGCCAAACAAGTCGTGGAACTCTTAAACCCTAAGGATCATCACGTGTATATCTCTGATAAGAGATAATTGAGATTATAGTCGAATTGTGGGATTTCCTTCCGGTGATCCAGGGATTCTCCAATGATTATCCTATAATATAGGCACATGTGCGAATTATCATATAAGGAACGAGCCAGTCGGCACTCGTTAGGCTCCTCAGACCGTCTTGACCTGAGCTGCGCGTCCTACCTCCCGACTCGACCGAGCTGCTCTGCAGTGTCCTGGTCGGGAAGGCTATGGGACGGACCTCCCTCCTGGGGTAGGGTCTTACTACTGTGGGGCTCCTGGCCCTAAAAGCTTCCTTCCTATCTTTCTCTGTTAACCTTGAGGTGTTATAAAGGTGACACGTGGCCAGGTCTATTTTCACCATCGTCATAAGCCCCCCAGGTCTGGCCAGACTACCTAGGAGCTGGGTAGACCTGAGATCCGCTTGGTCATTTCAGGATGACATGCTTGCCTTGACACGTGGCATCGCTTCCGTTTAGGCTGCCATAGCGAGCGCGAGAAGCGAAGCATCATTATACACACCGTAATAATGGGGCGGTTTTTCCAAGACTTATCTTTGGGTTTATAACTCCCTAGTCTCATCACGTCCTTTCAGACGTTACTCTTTAAATCAAGCGTGAAGTCGGGACGGTCGCCATTCCATTCTTCCATCTCTCCGGTTTCTTTATTCAAGTAAGCTTTCTCTCTTGTCTCATTTTTCTAACTCTTTTCCTATTGTTAATGAGCAAACCTATAATCCTTACTGATAGTTCCATTGAGGCCTTATTTGAATCGGAATCAGAATTAGAAGAAGAGAATACCCCCACCGGAGTTAATTTCGAGAGACCTGCCCTCTCCTTTTCAATCCTTCCCCTTCTTCCTCGTCTTCCAGATTTGTCCTTACCCTAAAGGCATTTATGGCTCTGAAATCTCAGGCGGCCTGCCATGGTATTGACACCAAGTTAAACGCTGCAGATGTGACCCGTATCTGTAAACAATACAATCTGGTGAACCCTCTTTTCAAACCTACCGTCCCGGACCCCGGCGTTTATGCCTATCAAGCTCGGCCGGCATGCTGCGCCGATATCTGAGCGACTTTTGTGTGGTTTAAGGTTTCCGATCTGTCCGGCCGTCCTGGATGTCCTAGAGCATTACGATCTAGGGTTGGCCCAGATCGTGCCGAATGGAATAAGGGCGATAGTAGGCTTCGCCACTTGGTGCAGATGTGCCTGCATCCCCTTTAAAGTCCAAACATTTCGACTGTTCTTCCAACATAAACAGGTGCCTGGGCAGGTGATGACGGAAAAATTCACTGTTATTTTTATAACATTTCAACCCGCTTCTGATATTATATTGAGCACTTTTATATCATTTTAAGTCATTAATTCCTATGTTTCATCTAAATATGTTAGTAGTAGTTATTATATAAAATATCGTATTTTTATCGTGTTTTTACTAGTTTTTGTACCGGTTTAGTAACCGGAGTGTAAATGTCGGATTCGTTTGGTATTTTGGTGGTTCATTGCAGGATTATACATTGACCAAGATTCCACGTAACGACATGTTTTGAGTCTAAAAGATGTGTTTAGAGGATTAGAAGAAGATGCCACAAGCTTACGAGTTCAAAAGGATCAAATTATCTTACATACTTAAAACCAAAACCTGTTTCGACGGAGATTTGACCCAGCTTAGAGGCATTTTCAGGGGATGACTTCTTAATGAAAGTTGTAGATCTTCACATAATATTTCCAACGCACTTTGAATCACATCAATTGGAGTTCTACAACTCAAGTTATGGTCAATTGACTAATCAATTCGGATTAGTAGAAATCCCGAAATATCTTCGTAATACGAATGGCTCATCAAAACGACATTTTCTGAAGAAGATTCCTTCATAAAAGTTGTATATCTTCAAGAACTCTTTCCAATGGATTTTGAATCAAGTCAATCGGACTTTTACAACTCAAATGGTGGTCAAGTGGCTAATTGATTCAATTTCGTAAAAATGTCGAAAAACGTTCGGAGGAACACGAGGTACTCAAGAAGACGTTTTCTGAAGAAGAGTCCTTCATGAAAGTTGTAGAGTTTCTCGAGACCGTAATTTTGGCATTTCGTTTGCAATTTTTGGAGGTCTACAACTCAAGATATGAATTTTATAAGTTTTATTGTAATATATGAGCTTCTAGAAGGAAAAACGGTTACAGATGTAATCATTTGAGCCCGGATCGATCCGGCTCCCCTTTGATCTTCTTCTATATATAGCAGAGCATTTGCAGCAGCTTGGATACACCTTATATATATATACTCTGTATATATATATATATATATATATATATATATATATATATATATATATATATATATATATATATATATCTAACTCCTCGTTTTTTTTTTTTTTAGTTTAGTAACGGCATTATGCCGGAAATAATTTAGAAATAATAGTATCGTTGTAATGCTCGGGAAATTATTGGAAGTTCGATGTTCTTTGAAGTCGTTGTAATATCCCGAAAAATACGATTTCTGAATCAGTAGCTATAATCGGGTAATTTTATATATATCTATATAGATCTCGTTTCTATTTTTTTTTCCATTTTCTTTTCATCTTGTTTGGGCAGTATATGTATATGTATATATATATATATATATATATATATATATATATATATATATATATATATATATATATTTATTTATTTATTTATTTATTTACTTTTACGCATTTTACTTACATATATTTATTTACACTTTTATATATATATATATATATATATATATATATATATATATATATATATATATATATATATACTTTTACGCATTTACTTACGTATTTACTTTTACGCACTTATATATATATATATATATATATATATATATATAGTATATTTACTTTTATGCACTTATATATATTATTAGCTATATAACTATATATCTATATATATAAATATATATATGTACTTATAAAAAAATGAATTCGCTTTTTTTTCGTCATTAATATAATTTCCGTTAATCATTACATTATTATCGCCAAAATGAATAGCTAAACGTCGTATATAGTCGAATTATGTAAAAACGAGTGAAACGCCCTAAGGGGGATTAAACTGGAGTTGTGTAGTGCGTAATTTGATATTTTAATGATTAATCCACGTCCTAAAACTTAATATAAACGTCTTTGAATTAAACTGATCATTTAGTTCACTGTCACACATATCGAACCTATAAATGTATTTTACGGTGAGATGTGGGAAAAGGGGTTTTGGGATCGCTATGTAGATTCGCCTAGTTGTTAGGACCGTTTCCAATCTGAGGTTTGTCATCGTTGTTCGAGCGACTCTAAGAGCGTAATCATGTGAGGTTAATTGGTTTTCTAAAGGGAAAATTAATTAACTTCGCATAGGGTGTTGAGCGAGAGTTGTTCAGATCTTAACACCAGAATTAGGAGTTGGCACCCGTGGATGTCGTTAATATTACTGTGGAAAGGAAGGTTGGTTAATACACGCTCTTTGTCAAGTCTTCCCTTAGGGGTAAAAATAACTCGTTGGATCATAATTCGCTATACCTTTTAATAACTAGAACTACAACCGTTAGCTAATTTTTACTTTCGCACTAGTGTAATATCTCTCCACCGCAATCTTGACCTAAACCAAGTTCTACGTCGATTTTGGTACTTAAACGTTGTTCCCTGTGGATTCGACCTTGTTATCACTATACTCTCATTGACTCGATACTCATGGTTAAAGTTAGCGATTAGTTATTTTGCTATCAAGAATTTTTGGCGCCGTTGCCGGGAGCTAACGCTTGATATCTTGTAAGTTGACCAAAGCCTGGGCTTAGTCGTTTTATTTTGTTTTCGTGTTGTTTCTTGTTTGTCGCTGAATGACTCGAAGCTCTAAAGAACCTCTCATCGAACCCATCCAAGAAATCGAAGCTTACGCACATCATAGAAGCGATCGGCGCGAGGAGAAATCCTAGTCGCTAGTCCGAACCCTTTGTTTGAAGAAAGAGAGACATTAGAAAGATCACTTTCTAATTCCTCTACAAAATGGACGATATCATAACTAGACGAAGCGGTAAAGATCCCATTGATGAACAGACTCTCTACAGGGGCAAACCTCACCCACTACTTGGTGGTAATGCAACAATACCTTTGCAAACTCCACCGAGGACCCTCTCGTCATGAATCATTGAGAGAAGACAACACAGGGGCTACGTCGGTTGGGATCTGCAGCAGATTTAATCGAGAGGCCGTGGATTGGGCGAGATGAGAGGAGGACAAGATCCTCAGATACGCAGTAACTTCGACCGAATTAGACCAAGAGACGGTAAATCGAGTCTGCGGATCTTTGGAGAATCAAGAAATCAACAGGGGTTCCAAAACCGTGTATGATCCACCTCTCCTCGGCGGCCGGTTTATCGAAAGAAGATGGCTCGGCAAGCCACGAGGGGCGAGGGTTTGTCGAGATTACGCTACTACCCCACAGGAAGTTATAGGGCACAACCCACCAGGGTACCCTCAATTAATGCGAATAACATGGATATTAAGCAAAATATTTTGAACATGTTGGGGAACATGCCTTGTTCCACGGGAAGTCGATCGAGAACCCGAATACTTTTTTTCGGATCACTTTCTCGGATCGTGGAACAATGAAATATAATGGAGTAAGTGATGAGGCGGTAAAACTAATAGTTTTTCCGTTTGCATTAAGAGGAGTCACTAAGGATTGGTACGACTCATTACCAAATGATTCGTTACATACGTGGGGTGACGTAAGAGTGTTCTGAAAAGTACTTTCCTCCGGCAAAGATTTTAGATCTCGAAAGAAGAAATCTCTTCGTTTGATGGTCTCGAGGAGAGACACTAAAAGAGACTTATGAGAGATTTAGGGGTTGCTTAAGAGATGCCCTCCACACGGTTTTTCTACGGTGGAGCAAGTTATTATATTATTCAGGGCCTTAGAGCCGATGGACCTAAACAAGCCGAATCTTTGCAAGCGTGCGGAGATATTATGAATCTACCACCGAGAACAAGCAATGAGACAAATAGAAAATGCGGCGAGATGGAGAAGGACAATGGGGATCGAGCGAGAAAGAAGAATAAAGCCCCAATGGAAAGTGTAAAGTCATTTGAAAGAGGAACTCGATCGAGAATCGCCATGCATGACAAGATGCAAGAAATGGTACTAAAGATGGACCGAATGGAGTCGAAAGAAAGAAGACACATCGATGCCAACTCGTGAGGTGGACATTCGCCATAGAATGTGTATCGTTGAAAAATCCACTTATCCACAACGGTTGACACCTACTCCAAAGACAACAACAATCGGCAATCGAATGACCAACAATGAATGAATGTCTATGCGATGGGACGGATGGATATGAATCGGCAAGAGTTTGGCCAAGAACGGTGGAATCAAAACTTTAATAATCGGCAAAAGGGCCACAAATGGATTATGGTATGAATGATGGTTCACAACAATATGATGTGAATTATGTTGGACAAGGTTGGAATCAAGGCGTAATCGAATTGGAATAGAAACAATAATCGAAATCAAGACTTTAGGCAAAACCAAAGCTCATACAACCGACCTTGGAATCATAATTCCCGAATCGAGTTCATACCGTAATCAAAACCGAGGCTACTATCGTAATAGTCGAATCCATGCAGCCTCGATCCACAAGAGGCAACAAAGCAGAATCGAATTCATATTGGAACCAAAATCAAGGTGGAATCGAGAATCGTGGTCAACAAAACAATCGAGAATCGACAAGTGAGCCACCATCTTTGAGAAGTAATAATTCGCACCTATCGAAGATCCAAACGCTCATCTCGCACTGAGAATAATCAAAGCAATCAAAGAACCAAACAATTACGGTGTTCGAGAAGATGACCACCGAGATACTCCTGGAGAAATTAGACAGAAATGTTTCGAGTTAAATAAGAATGCTATAGAGCAAAAAGTGGTCACATATTACGCCATTCGAACTTGGAGACCCAAGTAGGACAAATAACCGACACTCTAAAGACAAATCTAAGTGGTGGTCTCCCGTAAACACCGAGAGGAACCCAAAGGATGTGAATCTTGTGTTCACACGAAGTGGTAAAGAGGTCGGGCCGAGTGACAAAAGAAAGAATTATGGGTCAAGAAGAAAAAACGGAAAGAAAGAAAGAGAAGAAGCGGCTTGGATTGTGAAGGAGCTATGTATGGTGAAGTCGAGATCGAAGATTTAGAGACCGGCAATATCAAGCGAGAGAATGGAAGCAATGAGGAAAGAATTGGAAGCCACGAAAAAGGCTTTGGCCGAGGCAAATAAGAAAACATTGGAAGGGCAAGACCAGAAGAAAGACTATGTGGTCTTGGACATCAAAGAAGAAGAAGCCTCACCGCCTAAAGAAAAAGGTAAGAAAAATAGAATTCCCTCCTCCTCCCCGATTTTGATGTTAATACTTTACCCTGTCCTCCTAAGGGGAACCAGAAGGACATCCCGACCAGTGGTCGCAAAATTTCTGAATCTTTTAAGGAAGGTAGAGGTGAATATTCCCTATTAGAGGCAATTTTGAGCATTCCCCATACTTTAAGTTTCTAAAAGGAATGTTGTCGAGTAAGGAGAAGATGCAACAGATGGTGCATTTGAGTGAGGAATGTTCTGCAATCTTTGAGAATAAGAAACCCCAAGTTACGGGATAGAGGTAGCTTTACCATCCCAATTACCATTGGCAAAGCGTGTTCAAAAATGTGCTATGTGATCTAGGGGCTTCGTGAGCCTGATGCCTAGAGGAGTTTATGAGAAATTGGGATTGGGAGTGTTAGAGCCAACAGGGAATGACCTTACAGATGGCGGAGATAGAGTCATAGAAACCTCTAGGGGTAGCTGAAGATGTGTTGGTGCAGGTAGACAAGTTTGTTTTCCCTGTTGACTTCGTAGTTTTAGATATGGATATGGATTCTAAAACCCCACTTTTGTTAGGTCGGCCTTTCTTGAACACAGGAGAGACCTTGATAGACGCGTTAAGAGGAGAGATTATACTACGAGTCGGGAAAGAGAGTGTAGCCATAAATGTGTATAAGGCAATGAAGCATCCTGATGATGAAAAGAGTGATTGTTTTTCTATTGATGCTATATATCCTTGTATTTTGGAGCACACTAACCTGCAGGGATACCAAGAACCAATGGAAGAATGCCTGATGAAGTCAAGCACTGCAGAGGATGACGATCCACAAATGAGAGTTCAGGTATATCATTTGGAGGCAACTCCTTTTGTTGACGCAAGCTGGAATAAGAAGCTAGAGCTCGGTTTGGTCGCAAAGCCGCCAAAGCCGTCAATCGAGGAACCACCTACCGATCTGGAGTTGAAGCCACTTCCAAGCATTTAAAGTATGTGTTTTTAGAACCTGATGAATTACTTCTCTTATTGTTTCATCACACTAACCGCTTTGCGAGGAAGCTAAGTTGATCCACGTTCAAAAAAAACAAAAAAGGCCTTCGGATGGAAGATGGTTGACATAAAAGGGATCGATCTTGATATCTGCAAGCACAAGATCATTCTCGAAGAAGATGCCAAACCGGTCGAGCGATTTGAGAGACGACTAAACCCACATATGCAAGAGGTGGTAAGAAAAGACGTGGTAAAGATGCTTGAGTTAGGGATAATCTCGCAATCTCCGACGGTGAATGGGTGAGCCCCACACAAGTCGTGCCTAAGAAAGGAGGCATCACGGTTGAGCTTAATGAAAAGGTGGTGTGCCCATTCCAACTCGTTTGAATTCTTGGTCACGAGTTTGTATTGATTTTCGCATCTTTGAATGATAAGACTAGGAAAGATCATTTTCCTACCCCTTTATTGATCAAATGCTAGAAGCGTCCTGAGTGGTCATGCATTTTACCGCTTTTTGGACGGTTTTAGTGGCTATTATCAAATTCACATCGATATACATGACCAGGATAAAACTACTTTCACATGTCCATATGGCACTTTTGCATTTAGAAGAATGCCGTTTGGGTTGTGTAATGCACCCGCGACATTCCAAATGATGCATGATGGCAATTTTTTTGGGTATGATAGAACATTTCATGGAAGTTTTATGGATGACTTTAGCGTTTTGGTGATACTTTTGATGAGTGTTTGTCGAACATTGATAAGGTGCTTGCGTTGTGAAGAGACAAACTTGGTTTTAAATTGGGAAAAGTGTCATTTCATGGTAATCGAGGGAATTGTTTTAGGACATAAGGTATCGGGGAAAGGAATAGAGGTCGATAGAGCAAAAATAGAGGTAATTTATAAGCTTCCCATGCCTACAAATCAAGAGACTCTACGTTCGTTCTTGGGACATGCAGAGTTTTTATCGTAGATTCATTCGAGTTTTTCCCACATTGCTAGACCTCTTACTCTTCAATTGATGAAGGAGCCCCTGTGTGTTTTGATGCGGCATGCCTAGATTCTTTTCAAACCCTTAAGAAACTTCTTACTTCGCTCCTATCTTGGTAGCACCTGATTGGTCTAAGGGGGTTCAAGTGATGTGTGATGCAAGTGATTATGCCGTAGAGCCGTCCTAGGTCGAATATTGACAAGTTGTTTCGCCTATATCTACTATGCGAGTCATACCATGAACTCGGCTCAACAAAAGTATGCCACAACCGAAAAGGAACTTTTAGTTTGTTGTTTTTGCTTTCGATAAGTTCGGTCATACTTGGTTGGATCGAAAGTCATAGTTCACACCGACCATCTTTGCGTTGAGATATCTATTTGCCAAGAAGGATGCAAAACCACGCTTGTTGAGGTGGATATTGCTTCTTCAAGAATTTGACGTAGAAATTAAGAATCGAAAGGGGTGTGAGAACGTAGTAGCCGACAACCTCGGTAGGATGGAACAGGAGACAATAAACACTCTATTAGGGTTGAAATTGATGATCATTTTCGGGATGAGCGGTTGTTCGTAGTGAATCGATGCTCCCGGTTAAGCGAGGAAATTTCCCGAGAGAGGAAAGAATGGGAACCCTTGGTATGCACCTTTTGTTAATTATTACGAGTGTGGATTTGTAGATCCCGAGTTTGATGAAAACCGAAAAGAAGTTTTTAGTGAGGTAAACCGATATGTGTGGGAAGATCCCTTAATTTTTAGGCTATGTCTTGATGGAATCCTGAGGAGATGTGTTGATGACAAAGTGAGATAGTGAGTATTCTCTCGCTTTGCCATGATAAAAGGCCGGTGGCCACTTCTCGGCGAGAAACAGCGTTAAAGTGTTACAAAGTGGGTTCTCTTGGCCCACTATTTTCAAGGATGCATATGCTTATGTTAAGATGTGTGATGCCTGTCAACGCTCGGGAAGGATTTCGGGAGAAATGAGATGCCCCGAAACCGATATTAGTGTGTGAAGTATTTGATATATGGGGATTAGACTTCATGGGACCATATCCGTCTTCTTTCGGGAATCGAGTACATTCTTGTCGCTTTGTGATTACGTTTCAAAGTGGGTTGAGGCAATTGCTTCACCTACTAACGACAAACATGTAGTCATAAAATTTCTTAAGAAACATATTATATCCCGGTATGGAATACCTCGAGCAATAATCAGTGACAATGGAAGTCACTTTGCTAATAGAGATTTCAATAAGCTTTTAATGAAGTACGGGGTCACTCATAAGTTAGGCATTGCCTACCATCCTCAGACTAGTGGCCAAGTAGAGGTGTCCAATCGGGGAATCAAAAGAATTCTAGAGAAGACAGTAAATTCCAACCTTAAGGATTGGTCAAAGAAGTTAGATGATGCGCTTTGGGCACACCGAACTGCGTTTAAGACACCAATAGGTATGTCACCCTACATGCTCGTTTTTGGCAAGACTTGCCATCTCCCCGTAGAGTTAGAACATAAGGCCTATTGGGCGATTAAGAATTTAAATATGGATGACGCATTAATTGGTGAAAGAAGGATGGCTCAGTTGAACGAGTTAGATGAGTTTCGCTTTCAAGCTTACGATTGTTCGGCGAAATATAAGGAAAAGACCAAATTGCTTCATGATAAGTTGATCAAACCTCGTATTTTCAGCGTAGGTGATGAGGTCCTTTTCTATAATACTCGCCTCCATTTATTTCAAGGCAAACTTAAGTCAAGGTGGTCGGGACCATATACGGTATTGAGTTTTTCACTCAGGAGCCATCGAGGTAACGCATCCGAGCACGGAACGTTCATCACGAACGGCCTTCGTCTAAAAAAGTATAAGAAGTTACCATTCGATGAGGCTCTTGAAATTGTGCATTTGACTGATCCGAGCCTCAATAAATCGCTTCGAGTCTCTCGGCGAGCGAACGACGTTAAACAAAAGCGCTACCGGAGGCGACCCGATAATAATAATAATAAAGATAATTTGAATAAGCCTAGTCTTAATGAAATGTAGAATCTGTATGAAAGATGAACACAAAGCACAACCAAGTCTCAGGATGAATGTTTGAATTTCATTAAGAGGGAATGATTAGGTGGTTATCCGAAAATCCCGATTGGAAAAAAAAAGATAAAAATTCAAATGTATCATTTCTTGGACTTAGGTTATTGAACCCTTGAGGATCTGGGTATAAACGACTCAATACTCTTTCACACATTTCATTTTACGATCTAGTCTGTTTCAAATTTCTGGTCGTTGTAGTGTAGTGGTAAGTATTCCCGTTTTAATAAAACTGTGTGTAATAAAAAATGAGTCTAGGAATAGTGGACTATGAATTGATGCTCTCTATGATACGTATATGCTTAGATGTTTTGTGCTTTACCAGTATGGTTATTTTTCCATCTAAAGCTATTATGTGTTGTATTTTGCCTATCGAATTTTCTGACGTGACAGGGCCATTTTCTTATTATTCCCATATCCCTATTGCATACTTTTGCACGAGGACCATGTCCCGTGTTTGCTTCGTGTTTGCTTTGTTTTGGTTTTGCTATAGGGATTCGGATCGTGCTTTCTCATGGCTGTTACGGGATTCGGTAGCACTTTTCTGCCAGGTTTATAAGTTAAGTCTTCCTCTCTATCTCATTTACACTCTGAGAATAATGTAAAATCGTAAGTGGGGGGTAGAGTATGGTTGGTTAGAAATGGCAGTAAGTGTTTAAACCCTTAGTTTTTGAATTTTTTTTTTTCGAGTATTATTAAGTTGATTAAATAAATTGTATAAGGTATATATTTCATGGATTTAAAGATGTAATGATCAATTTGGATATGTATAACCAATGTGAACCGTAAGTGCATTTTAGCCTAAATTTATTTGTGTAACATGAATTCCTTCACATAAGCCTTTGATATTGAAGCGAAAATTTTAAACTGTACCCATTCAGTATTCTAGTGGTTTATCCTAGAAATAGCAGTAGCTTAGTACCTAACTTCTGAACATGTACTGTGAATATCTGAAGGTTTGAATGTGATAGAAAGAATATCAAAATAAGTGAGCTATATGTCGGTTGTAGCTACCAATGATTTGAGTGCAGTAGGGCGTTATCACGAAACGTCCTATATCACTATGAGGTTTAAAAGCTCCTGACTGCCTGATGATAGTAGTCCAGCTAGGGTGTTATCACGAAACATCCTATTGCTGGGAATGAGGGCATATGCTACACATGAAAAAAAAAAAAAAAAAAAAAGAGTTAGATAGGTATTGATGTATTCAATCTCACCTCATGACGCTTGAAAGATAGTCGATTTTGGCAATGAGTTCGGATATGTTAGTGTCCTATGAAAAAAAAAAAACAACAACAACAACAACCTAGTTATCTTCTGACTATCCCCAGTATAAAAATGAATGATATGCTTTAGGGATTATCCTAATAAGTACACGGAGGGCGTTGTGTGGAACTATTACTTGCTTATACCTAGGAAATTTATTAGGGTATGCTGAATGGATATTTGTGCGTTTGCTTGATTTATTCAAGAGAGGATAGTGGAAATTGAAAAGGCTTGTCACACACACTCTGTTATACACTTATATTGAAGTTAACGCCTGGTTATAATTCTAAAGGTTATATCATTTGGTTGTTCCTTACATCTTATCTTTTCATGAATTTTTTTCCTTCATTTTTATTTTATCGCTTGTTTTTCTCGAGGACGACCAAAAGCTAAGTGGGGGGTTGTGATGACGGAAAAATTCACTGTTATTTTTATAACATTTCAACCCGCTTCTGATATTATATTGAGCACTTTTATATCATTTTAAGTCATTAATTCCTATGTTTCATCTAAATATGTTAGTAGTAGTTATTATATAAAATATCGTATTTTTATCGTGTTTTTACTAGTTTTTGTACCGGTTTAGTAACCGGAGTGTCGTGTCGGTTCGTTTGGTATTTTGGTGGTTCATTGCGAGGATTATACATTGACCAAGATTCCACGTAACGACATGTTTTGAGTCTAAAAGATGTGTTTAGAGGATTAGAAGAAGATGCCACAAGCTTACGAGTTCAAATGGATCAAATTATCTTACATACTTAAAACCAAAACCTGTTTCGACGGAGATTTGACCCAGCTTAGAGGCATTTTCAGGGGATGACTTCTTAATGAAAGTTGTAGATCTTCACATAATATTTCCAACGCACTTTGAATCACATCAATTGGAGTTCTACAACTCAAGTTATGGTCAATTGACTAATCAATTCGGATTAGTAGAAATCCCGAAATATCTTCGTAATACGAATGGATCATCAAAACGACATTTTCTGAAGAAGTTTCCTTCATAAAAGTTGTATATCTTCAAGAACGCTTTCCAATGGATTTTGAATCAAGTCAATCGGACTTTTACAACTCAAATGGTGGTCAAGTGGCTAATTGATTCAATTTAAGTAAAATGTCGAAAAAACGTTCGGAGGAACACGAGGTACTCAAGAAGACGTTTTCTGAAGAAGAGTCCTTCATGAAAGTTGTAGAGTTTCTCGAGACCGTAATTTTGGCATTTCGTTTGCAATTTTGGAGGTCTACAACTCAAGATATGAATTTTATAAGTTTTATTGTAATATATGAGCTTCTAGAAGGAAAAAAACGGTTACAGATGTAATCATTTGAGCCCGGATCGATCCGGCTCCCTTTGATCTTCTTCTATATATAGCAGAGCATTTGCAGCAGCTTGGATACACCTTATATATATATACTCTGTGTATATATATATATATATATCTAACTCCCTCGTTTTTTTCTTTTAGTTTTAGTAACGGCATTATGCCGGAAATAATTTAGAAATAATAGTATCGTTGTAATGCTCGGAAATTATCGGAAGTTCGATGTTCTTGAAGTCGTTGTAATATCCTTAAAATACGATTTACGAATCAGAGCTATAATCGGGTAATTTTATATATATCTATATAGATCTCGTTTCTATTTTTTTCCATTTTCTTTTCATCTTGTTTGGGCCAATATATGTATATATATATATATATATAAGTATAAGTAGTAGTATCTATATATATATATATATATATATATATATATATATATATATATATATATATATATATATATATATATATATATATATATATATATATTTACTTTTACGCATTTTACTTACGTATTTTATTTACGCACTTATATATATATTTACTTTTACGCATTTACTTACATATTTACTTTTACGCACTTATATATATATATATATATATATATAGTATATTTACTTTTATGCACTTATATATATTATTAGCTATATAACTATATATCTATATATATAAATATATATATATATGTACTTATAAAAAAATGAATTAAGCTTTTATTTTTCGTCGTTAATATAATTTCCGTTAATCATTCTCATTATTATCGCCAAAATGAATAGCTAAACGTCGTATAGTCGAATTATGTAAAACGCAGTGAAACGCCTAAGGGGATTAAACTGAGTTGTGTGTAGTGCGTAATTTGATATTTTAATGATTAATCCACGCCCTAAAACTTAATATAAACGTCTTTGAATTAAACTGATCATTTAGTTCATCATCACACATATCGAACCTATAAATGTATTTTGCGGTGAGATGTGGGAAAAGGGGTTTTAGGGATCGCTAAGTAGATTCGGCCTAGTTGTTAGGACCGTTTCCAATACAGAGGTTTGTCATCGTTGTTCGAGCGACTCTAAGAGCGTAATCATGTTAGGTTAATTGGTTTTCTAAAGGGAAAATTAATTAACTTCGCATAGGGTGTTGAGCGAGAGTTGTTCAGATCTTAACACCAGAATTAGGAGTTGGCACCCGTGGATGTCGTTAAAATTACTGTGGAAAGGAAGGTTGGTTAATACACGCTCCTTGTCAAGTCTTCCCTTAGGGGTAAAAATAACTCGTTGGATCATAATTTGGCTATACCTTTTAATAACTAGAACTACAACCGTTAGCTAATTTTTACTTTCGCACTAGTGTAATATCTCTCCACCGCAATCTTGACCTAAACCAAGTTCTACGTCGATTTTGGTACTTAAACGTTGTTCCTCGTGGATTCGACCTTGTTATCACTATACTATCGTTGACTCGATACTCGCCGGTTAAAGTTAGCAGTTAGTTATTTTGCTATCAGCAGGCCGGGTATTACTGCTTCCCACGTCGAGTGGACTTCATGCCTGACGTTCAATTTCACTGAGCCGGGGGATACTTCATACAAAGGTTGGAAAACCATATTCTTTTTTATCTGTCCCGAGGTGACTCGAAACCTGGGCAGGTGGAACTCCTCGGACCTGGACAGCGATCCGCGGCCGACTGACGTGGATAGGAAACTGCTAGACGACATTCGCAAAAGCGGGGTGTACATCAATGCGAAATAGTATTCCTCTGAGTTGATCTTGGCTGCCTAGTTGCCCACTACGGGCCCTGACCCCTACAAGGAATTAGATAAGGAGGAGTACAAGATATGTAGGGTTTTAATACTTGCTTTTTGCTATACTTTACTATCTGTAAAATATTTTCTAACATTTCTTGTTATTCATTTTGGCAGTGTCTTCCTTTGCCGAACTCCTGGAGGATGTTAACGACGAAGTGGTTCCTCCAGTCAACCCTGGCAAGTCTACCCAGGGAACTGAGCAACAGGAGAACATAGAGCCGGAACGCCTCCGAGCTGCTAGGACTGTCCTGACGCCCACCTCGGTTCAACTCTTGTCCGGTCAACCAGATGACTCCTCTGGGGAAGTTGAGCAGATAAACGTGGATGACGAGCATGAAGAAAGAGAAGATGCTATCGAGCCTAGCCGGAAGAAGAAGGTAGTCTCTCCCTCGACTCGAAAGGTTCGATCAAAGAAAAGGAAGGCGGCTCGCCAGACCATAGAAAATGTTAAAGATTCCCCTGAGGAGCAATCCTCCCCAAGGCACAATCGGTTGTACGAGTTGTCAGACCAGGACCTCGCCGCTGTGGTAAGTTCTTGAATAAACATGTCTGTCATTCCTATTTGCCTTACCTCCTTCTTACCTTTCCATTGCCTTTTCTAGGGAGCTCAGGTTGGCTAGGAATTCTTGGATAGCCTTGCTAAATCCACGGCGAGTAAGGAGGCTCTTCAGGGGACTATCGAGGAGCTTCGAGCGAGTCGTGAGAAGCACAAAGAGGCCTCAAAGACTAAGGACCAGGAGGTTGCGGCATTGAAGAGGGAACTTGTCGAGACTAAGGCCAAGTGTACTACCGAACTCCAGGCCAAGCATGATGAGTATGTGGCAGAGAACTCTGAGCTCGGGTAGGCACTGGCCAAAGTCCGAGCTGAATTGGCTACTCTGGAAGCCTCTCTCCCGGCTCGGGATGCCCGAGTCGTGCATGAGTATAAGTCCTCCGATCATCTAGCCGGAGCTCTGAAGGTCCTACTGAACCCTGTCATGCAACATGGGTACACGACGGGTGTGGATGAAGCAAAAGAACAGTGCCCTGAGCTGGTTCTCCCTAACCTTATGCATTATCGTTCCATGTACAAGGAAGGAGCAAGTCAGGTTTATGATGTCAGGTTGAGGGAGTTTAAAGCAGGTGAAGACATTGGTGTCAAGTATGCCAGACATCGTCCTGCTTCTCAGAGTGCTGTGCCAACCCCATCTTCAACAGAGCAGACTCCGGGGACCCAGACCTGATTGTTTCTCCTTATGTTGTTTTTCTAAAAACTTTGAAACTTTTTGCCCAAGTTCATGTTCATGTATTTTGCTTATACTTTGTGGTGCCATGCCTACTATATTTTGTACTTTGGATTTATTTGGTTTATTTTGGGTTTAAATGTTCGAATACTATCTTATAGATGTCCCCTTCTCCCCCCATTATGGCATACATTACTGATGGTTTGGATGACATACTAAGTTTTAATAAAATTCTTACTGAGGTTTGACTATTGCAAACCTTCCGAGTATAACCTGACTCATTTAAAACCCTGTCCTGGCCTGAGGACTCGGGGAGCTTGTGGTATTCAAGCTTTACAGTCCGACTGCAGAGCCTCGATTAAATTCTAGCTCGACTGCGGACTCGGGAGGTTTGACTTTTGCAAACCTTCCGAGTATAACTGACTTCGCTTAAAACCCCGTCCCCGCCTCGAGGACTCGGGGAGCTTGTGGTATTCAAGCTTTCTGAGTCTGACCTGCAGGCCTCAGTTAAATTCTAGCCTGACCTGCAGACTAAGGAGGTTTGACTTTTGCAAACCTTCTGAGTATAACCTGACTCAGTTAAAACCCTGTCCTGGCCTGAGAACTCGGGGAGCTTGTGGTATTCAAGATTACTGAGTCTTACTTGCATGGAACTCAGTTAAATGAAATATGTTGCACTATACAGCTTGACATGTATAACAGAAAAATTATATCTTTATTAGAAATCAATGGTGTTTAATAACACTTTTATTGAAAATAACATAAATGAAAAGACAGAAACAAGCCTGGGATCGTCTCAGGCATAAAACATTATAAGGTTTGCTACATTCCAACTCCGCGGTATGGTCTGGCCGCTTGCATTAGCTAGCTGGTAAGCACCTTTGCCGTGAACCTTTACCACTTTATACGGCCCTTCCCAGTTCGGGTTAAGCTTTCCCTGGGGACCCAGCTTGCTGACCTCATTCTTTCGCAGTACCAAGTCTCCTTCTTTGAAGTACGAATGCTTAACTTTAGAGTTGTAATATTGGGATATTCTCTGCTTGTACTTCGCCATTCGGATATAAGCCACTTCCCTGGCTTCTTCCAAATTATCCTTGGCGTGTCTGAGCTCGAGGTCTTGGCCTGCGCTGGTATGGAGCTCGGTCCTCGGGGAGGGGAGCCCTATTTCAGCCGGAATAACTGCTTCACAACCATAGGCTAAGGCAAAAGGAGTTTCTCTTGTAGCTGAGTTTGGAGTCGTTCTATATGCCCAAAGGATGTTGGGCAAATGCTCAACCCATCCTTGTCCTTCTTCTTCCAACCTCTTTTTCAATCCAACCTTAAGTTGCATGTTTGTCTGCTCCACTTGGCCATTGGCTTGGGGGTACCCGACAGAGGTAAAGTGTTGGACTATACCCAGCTCGGCACACCAAGACCTGACTACCCTATCCTCAAATTGAGTTCCGTTGTCTGACACCAGGATCTTGGGTATTCCAAATCGGCAGACGATGCTCTTCCATAAAAATTTTTGTATGGCTTTGCCAGTGATGGTGGTCAAGGCCTCTGCTTCCACCCACTTAGTGAAATAATCAAATGCTACAACAAGAAACTGTAAGTTACCTGGTGCTCGAGGAAGGGGTCCAACCAAATCTACCCCCCACTGGTAAAAGGGCCAAGGAGAGACCAAGGGAATCATGTTATGTGCCGGCTGGTGAGACAAGTTATCATGCACCTGGCATGACTTGCACCTCATTACCAGGTCGTTTGCATCGCCCTGCATGGTCGGCCAATAATATCCAAACAAGCGGCATTTGTGAGCCAGTGTCCGGGCTCCTGCGTGGTTACCACAAATACCGAGGTGGATTTCCATGAGTAGGTAGTTTCCCTCCTCCTGGGTAGCGCATCTAAGACATGGTGATATAAACGATCTTCTATACAGGATATTATCAAAGAGAGCATATCTTCTTGCTTGTAGCTTTATCTTCTTGGACTGGGCCTTGTCAGTTGGCAAAATACCATGCTTTAGATAGGAGGTTATAGGGTCCATCCAGGTGGCTTGTTGGCTGATCGGTTGAACTTCACTCGGGACATAACTTCGTTCGGCCAGCTGTTCCACCAGGACTTTTTTATCTGAAAAGAAGTTAGATGCCAGTTTGGAGAGGGCATCGGCCTTTTTGTTCCTGGATCGAGAGACCTGCTCTATCTGGATTAACTTGAAGTTTTTCAGCAAAGCCTGTGCTGCTGCCAGATACTTTTTCATCGATTCCTCTTTTGCTTCATACTCACCTTTAACGTGATTGACTACCAACTGGGAGTCACTGAATACATGTAGGTTATCTGCCCCAAGCTTAATGGCTAGTCGGAGCCCGGTAATCTAAGCTTCATATTCCGCTTCGTTGTTTGTTGCCGTGAAGTTAAAACGCAATGCATACGGGAATTCTTCCCCTCTTGGACTGAGGAGCAAAAGACCTGCCCCCGCTCCTTCTTTCCCAGATGCTCCATCAACAAAAAGGGTCCAGGTATCGACCTACCATGCTGGTTGTTCTTTCTCTATCTCAACCTGAATTCCTTCGGCCAAGAAGTCAGCTAAAGCCTGGGCTTTGACAGCAGTCCAGGGTTGGTAATCCAGGTCATACTCTGCCAATTCGATAACCCACCTGGCTAACCTCCCAGATGTGTCTGGTCGTGCCAAGATCTGGCGTAGTGGTTGATAGGTGACCACTGTGATTGAATGTGCATGAAAGTATGGTCGTCATTTTCTGGAGGCATGTACCAGAGCTAAAGCTAGTTTTTCCGCGTTGGTGAGCCTGATCTCCGGTCCATGTAGGGCCCGGCTTACATAGAACACGGGTGTTTGTATTTGCCCCTCTTCTCTGATTAAGACTGCACTAATCGCCTCGTCGACCACTGCCAAGTATAAAAGCAGAGTCACTCCTTCCCGAGGAGACGTCAGGGTTGGTAGCTCGGCCAAATACTTCTTAAGGTCTTCAAATGCCTTCTGACTGTCCTCATTCCACTGGAAGGGACTTGCTTTCCTCAGGATTTTAAAGAACGGTAAATCACGCTGTGCTGACTTGGATAGGAACCTACTCAGGGCAGCCATGTGACCTGTTAACCTTTGCACCTCCTTGATGCTTCTGGGTGGCGGCATCATCTTTAAGGCTTCAACCTTATCTGGGTTGGCCTTAATTCCTTCCTTTGAGATCATATACCCCAGGAATTTTCCTGATCTGACCCCAAACGTGCATTTCTTGGGGTTGAGTTTCATTTGGGTCTGCCTGAGTACCTCAAATACTTCTCGGACGTCGGTCATGTACTGATCCAGAGACCTGCTCTTGATCAAGAGATCGTCCACATAGACTTCCATGCATTTCCCGATCTGTCTCTCAAAGATTTTATTCACTGCTCTTTGTTAAGTGGCCCCAGCGTTCTTTAATCCGAACGGCATGGTTACATAGCAGAAAGTTCCTTCTTCTGTTATGAATGCCGTTTTTTCTGCATCGTCTGGGTCCATTGCAATTTGGTGGTAACCCTTATATGCGTCTAGGAATGCAAAAACTTCAAAACCAACTATCGAGTCAACTAACCTGTCAATTTTAGGCAGTGGGTAACAATCCTTGGGGCAAGCCTTGTTTAGGTCGGTGAAATCCACGTATATTCGCCAGCTACCGTCTGGATTTTTTTACTAGAACTGGGTTGGCAAGCCAGGTTGGGTAGAATACCTCAGGTATAATCCCGGCCTGGAGCAACTTCTCCACCTCCTTCTGAATAGCCTCCATTCTATATTTTGCAAACTGTCTCTTCTTTTGCCGAATCGGTTTCCGGGCTGGGTCAACATGAAGCTTGTGCAGGGCCAGCTCGGGTGACAGGCCTGGCATGTCCTCTGTCTTCCATGCAAATACGTCTCTAAACTCCTTCAAGATTTTAACAAGTTTCGCTTTGATCCGCTCTGGGATCCATGATCCTATGTTGACTGACAGGCCTTCCTGTTCTTTTCCCAGATTTACCACTTCGATTTTGTCATCTGAGGACCAGTTTTCTTGTTCCTCTGGGAGCAATTCTTCCACAGAAACCTGTTGCACCATCATCTTTTCATTAACGGTGGCCGTGTAACAACTCCTGGTTGTTTCCACGTCACCTTTAATTTATGCCGTCCCTTGCCAGGTCGAGAACTTCATACTTATGTGAGCCGGGAAGATTACCACTCGTAGATCTATTAGGGCAGGTCGCCCCATAATGACATTGTAGGCGGATGGGGCCCTGACTACCAAGTAATTCACCATGAGGACCCTGTCCCGAGGTGCTTTCCCAAAGGTGGTAGGTAAGCTGATCATACCAATGGGATGGACCGGTGGTCCTGCAAATCCGAATAATGGAGATGATACAGGTGCTAACTTAGCATCTTTTAACTTCATTGACTGGAACACATTGTAGTATAGCATGTTGACTGCACTCCTGGTGTCCACACAAATACGTTTCACTGTATGTTTGTTGATTACCGCCTCGATAACCAAGCCTTCGTTATTGATAACAAGGGGAAGAGGGTCGCGTGGACCATAAATTACCTCCCCGGACAACCTCTGTCTCTTTCCCGAGTCTTTACTGGTAGGTGCCCGGTCACCACTTTTTTCTTCAGGTCGGGACGATGCACTCGGACCGCCTGAGATGGTATTAATTGTATTGATAGGACGATTATCCAGCTGTCCCTCAGGTCCTGGAGATGGTTCCCTCCTTCGTCTGTAATCATCCTTTCGGTCATGGCCGAAATCTCTCCTCTTGTACTCCCGTCTTCCACGGGGTTCTGGGTTACGGGATCTATCTATGACCTCATCTAGTTTCCCCTCCATAACAGCAGCATCGATTTCTCTCTGTAAATCCCTGGATTGCTCCGAGTCATGACCAATATCTTCATGAAACTTGCAGTACTTGGTCTGATCCCTTTTTTCCCGAGGACCCCTCATAGGAGGTGGTGTTCGGGCAATGCCTTTTCTTTTCATTATAGCGAGGACCTGCTCGCGTGATCTATTCAGAGGGATAAAGTCTCTTTCTTGAAGAGCCCCCTTCTTTCCGAGTCGGTCAGTTATAGGCGCAGCTACTTGGTCCCATACTGGTTTACGCTTTCCGAGTCCGGTCTGTCTTTCTTGGGGGCTTCCGACTCCCTCTTTAGGCGGTTGGCCTCCTCACCCTGACAGTGTTTGTAGGCTAGATCCATGCATTCGTCTATTGACTTTGGAAGTCGGCCATTTAACTTGGCGTACAATCGACCTTCTCGTAGGCCTGCTACGAAAGAGGTGATCAAGAGGTGCTCATCTGTATTCCCGACCTGCCTAGACTCCTCGTTGAATCTTTTCAAATACTGCAGTACGGTCTCTTCTTTTTTCTGACGAATAGTGAGGAGGTAAGTGACATTCCTCTGGAAGGGTTTGGCGGTGACAAACGCTTGCAGAAACCTTCTTGCTAGGGCTTCAAAATTTTCGATAGACCGGGGTGGTAGTTTCCGGAACCACTCACGAGCCCTGCCCGTAAGTAAGGCCGGAAAGGCTTTGCACTTCATCTCTTCAGCTGCACAATCCAAGTTCATGTGTGTCAGGTATTGGAAGAGGTGGTCTTGAGGATCCTTTGTTCCATCATACGCTTCCAACTTGGGTATCTTAAATCTCTCCGGGCGTGGGTAATTCAAAATCTGCTCTGAGAACGGTGATTCGATTGAAAGATCATCCGTTCTCTTACCCAGAATTCCATCTAATTCCGCCCGAGCAGCCTCCTGGGCCTGAGCGTTAACCTGCTTTTGCCGTGCATGGGAGGTAGAGGATAGAGTTTCTCCTCTATCTTCTTTATTCGCTAAATTACCTTTTGGGTCGTTATTTTCTGGAACTTCCTCTTCTCGCCCCTTTAGGGCTAAACCCAGCACGCTTTTGAATGCCGGGACATCCAGATTACGTAACGCTTCCAAAGCCAGGGCTCTTTGTCCCGGATCTCGCCATGCCTTCCTCCTGGTTAGTTTGTGGTTGGCTAGTTGTAGCAGTTGGATCTACCTCTCCAGCGTCTCTAGCTGCCGCTGTCTGAGTCTTTTTTCCAGTATTTTTCGGTGGTGCCATCGCAGTCTCTTGATCGAATCGCTAAAAAAGAGGCCCTCCTAGCACCAATTGATGATGTCGGAAATCACCTATAGATCCAATTAACCTCTAGAACGATTCAAACAAGAATGAAAACAATGGGGATTGTGATTTGTGTAAGATTAAGACTGAGCCTGAGAGTTAGTTTCTCTCAAGTTGCCTACGTATCAAATAGTGAAATTGGAATCAAGTCATTCGTAGTTCCTTAGGGCTGATTATATAGGGAGGCGTCTCACCCATTTTCTAGCCAAACAAGTCGTGGAACTCTTAAACCCTAAGGATCATCACGTGTATATCTCTGATAAGAGATAATTGAGATTATAGTCGAATTGTGGGATTTCCTTCCGGTGATTCATGGATTCTCCAATGATTATCCTATAATATAGGCACATGTGCGAATTATCATAAAAGGAAAGAGCCAGTCGGCACTCGTTAGGCTCCTCAGACCGTCTTGACCTGAGTTGCGCGTCCTACCTCCCGACTCGACCGAGCTGCTCTGCAGTGTCCTGGTCGGGAAGGCTATGGGACGGACCTCCCTCCTAGGGTAGGGTCTTACTACTGTGGGGCTCCTGGCCCTAAAAGCTTCGTTCCTATCTTTCTCTGTTAACCTTGAGGTGTTATAAATGTGACACGTGGCCAGATCTATTTTCACCATCGTCAAACATCTCTTCTGTATTTTCATCAACACTCCCCCGACCCCGAGTCAAACTTTTAATTCATTCATTTTCGTTTAGCAAAAAAAAAAAGAACTCATTCATTTTCTCAATAAACAAATTCATTATTCCCCGTCAATTGTTAATTTTTATCAGCCCATTTCTAAGTTTCTTTCATGTTTTTTTTTAGTACTCCGTCCCAAAATAATTGACACAGTTGTCAAAATGTTTTGTTTTATGTGAGATAGTACAATTTTCAATACAACATTTATTGTATTTTTATTTGATTTACACTTATTTATTACAGTAGGTGATATAGAAAAGAATGTTACATTAATTATATTCAATGACATTCTAATTATTTTATTACTCCTTAATATGCGTGATTTTGACAACTATCTCGGATAAATTGAAGAAGGGAGTATCATGCTTTATTTCTAATATCTAAATGACCAAGAAATTCAACTGAAGAAAGCAATTAGGCGGTTCATTGTTCGGAAGTGCTAATATCTAGAATACGAAGATAATAAATTGCGGGATTATTATTTATTACAATCTTGTAAATATAATTGTTTGCATGACATTCATTTGTCTTATATTGGTCTGAATTTCAACGGAGTCTGAAACAAATAAGAAGTGGTCACCTTTTAATTTTTTTTCCTTCATTTCTTTTAATAATGAGAAGAAAGATGAATACATTAATTTATCCTTTGAGTTGCAGTGATTTAATAGGCTTAATCTGGGTACATAAAAGGATTATACGGTGGTAGAGAGGGTTGGGGATGAAGAAGATGCTTATTGAATTTATTTATTTCCATATTTACCCTTCAAGATTACCAATATGGACTAATTTTGGGACAAAAAAGATGTTGATAGACTATTTTGATACCAATAAAGGTTCGCGGACTAAAATGGCTATTGAATTTATTTATTTCCACATTTACCCTCCAATATTATCAATTTTGGCTATTTTTGGGCCACCATACACCCCTTTTGGGCCACCATACATACACAAAAATACAAAAACAAAACAAAAGGAGACGACGCGATTTTGTTAAAATTTCACCTTCGCAATTTCGCGGCAACATCATTCGGGTTTGGGATATGGGTATATATACTAACAAAAAAAATATATAAAAAAAATAACATTCAATAATCATTATAAAAAAAAATATAGAGATTTTTCCGATGTCTTATTACCTTCCGGTCATCAGAGAACCAGGCGGTCGGAATTTAGAACAGGTGAACAATCTGATCACCGTGTGTTTGACCGGTGTTGGCGTTGCACTGCAAAACCTACAGCTTTCAAAGCCATTTCCGGCCATCTTCAACTCTTTGTTTTGTATGTTTCTCCAGATCTGTTTTAACCTCTATTTCGTCCATGCATATAACGTCAAGCTCACGTTTCATCGTTTCTTCCCTGCATCGATAGGCCATGCTGCAGTTTTTGCTGGTATTATCGTTTTTAATGGGATCATCATTTACTCTGTTTTCTCTATATCCTCACCACCCCTCATTGTTATACCCATTTTCATCTTCCTTCTCTCTGCTTCCATGATCGTCAAGGGATTCTTTTTCTAATACTCTTTTTCAGTTGCTAGCTACGTACCAGATGTCAGTTGAAAGAAAAGTGCACTCACTGTTTGGTCAAAATTTAAGCAATTGTTTATCTGTGTGGATATATGTATTCATCGTAAAGAAAAGCTCTGTTTTTGTGCTCTGTTTTTATGTAATTGGAATATATATGTGGCTTTTTGGTCAAAATTTAAGTAATTGTTTATCTGTGTGTGTATATATATATTCATTGTAAGAAATGCACTGTTTTTGTGCTCTGTTTTTATGTAATTGGAATATATATGTGGCTTTTTGTTTTATTGCTTGTGTATTTTTTTTTTTTTAATATATGTTTCTTTTTGGTGTATTACTTTGCTTACTCCTGGGAGCAACCTTAGTAAAACTATATTTGGGTGCTTTGTGACTCTGTTTCTGTGTATTAATTTAGATCTTACACTTTTGTCATGGATGAAATTTTGTTGTTCAAGTTAAAATTGTGTACTTCAAATTGATCAAATTAACATAATAACTTAACAAAAGTTAAACATCCGGTCAATTATGACAAGATTCTCATAGTGGATAATCTGACACGGGTACTCCAAGTCCCCAATCCTATTAGAACGGATTGTCGACATACATATTAGAAATTTTCTCTCGTGCTGCATGTTGGGAGTTTGAGATTACATATTCGATGTCCAATCTAATAGAGAATGCATGTAACAGAATTTTCCCCTCGTGCTACATGTTGGGAGTCTGGGATTAAATATTCGACCAACCTCACTTGTGGTCAAATTTTAACCTATAAAACAAAATTAGTAACCCTTTGGCAATGATTTTTTTTTATTTTTTACTTTTTATATTAGTGAGAATATTCTTTCAATTAATATACTAATATTTCTCACTAATATATTAAGAAAAATTATGACATCAAAAATGGGAGAGCCACTACGATCCAGTTGTTTAATTTAAAGGGATGATCCAGTTTCTAATCTTGACCGTTGACAACATACATAAATAACTATATCTGTTAGATCATTCTTCTAGTATACCATAACTAATATGTACTTCAACACAACAAATCTATTTTTCTAACATGTTACACATGTAAACAATTCATCAAATATCCCTTAAAAAAACTACAAACCCACAAACGCGGGATAAAATCGAAACAAAGGAATCATTAAAGATGAAAAAAAAAGTTGTTCAGATTGAAAAAAGTGCAAACACGCGGTGCCAGCACCAAGGAGGCACCATATGGGTAAATATTAACCTTTGACCCATGACCTACTCAGATTTTAAAACTAACGCTTATAAACATAATACAACGTGTCGCTCCCGATTACGGCATAGAAAAGAATGTCACATTAATTATAAGAAAAAGAAAAAGGAAGATCCGGCATCTAAGAGAAAGAAACATGAAATGTAGTATAATTTCCAATGCAACATTTATTGTATTTTTACTTGATTAATTACCCTTATTTATTATAGTAGGTGATATAGAAAAGAATGTCACATTAATTATATTCAATGATTTGATGAGTTAAGTTGGATTATATAAGTTTTTTTTCGTCTCCAGAAAAAAAAAAAAAAAAAAAAAAAAAAAAAAAATATATATATATATATATATATATATATATATATATATATAGGCTTATCCAATTGAATGAAAAACACATCTGTCGGCTTATCCAATATCATTATTCTTGATATTATATGACTAAAAAGTAAAGTGTTTGAAACATATGCCCCGTATGCTATAGTTTGAAAATTATGCTTCCGTCCCCTCTGCGTTACAGGTGCGTGGGAGGTCATTCTATTATTTCTTTTTGGGTTATTATTACGATGCGAGGAGGAATGATAGAGAGAGCGTCGTGTGAAGCGGTCATCTGGGCCACGAGTTTAATCCTCAATAGGGAATTGCATACGTGACGTGGCATGAAATGTGTGGTCAGGATGTATCACATTTCTCTATTGAAGCATCCCTGCATCAGAATAACCCGTAATAGAGATATATACAAGAGATCGAGATGGAGTCAAAGAAAAGATCGAGATGGAGTCAAAGAAGAGATCGAGATGATATTTTGTGGAGATAAATTAGTTGTTTAAATAAAAAACAAATAAACAGTTTTTTTTATTTATTAAGAAAATCAGAATACATAGACGGAAGACTCTGAATAACTGTTTTATGAATTGATTAAAATGCTTACAATGGATCCACTTATATAGTAGATAACTGATATGAGATAAACCTATATTTATTCAAATATAATTTGAATAATTTTAAAAAACAAATAAACAGTTTTTTTTATTTAAACAACTAATTTATCTCCACAAAATATCATCTCGATCTCTTCTTTGACTCCATCTCGATCTCTTCTTTGACTCGTCCACCAACAATGAAAAAAAATCACCTTTCAACTCATCAAGTATACAAAGTTGTATCTCCTTAGCAAAACAATTAATAACGTCTTTCTGAATACTTGGAGATGTCATTTGATGATTTTTTGGAGCATTTTCAAGGACAACTTTACGGATATGCTCACTTATATTAGCAGAGTATATAAGAAATTCAAGAAAATTTCCTTGATTTGAAGAACCTTCGGACTCATCATGACCACGAAAAGCCGACCCTTGATGTAACAGAATTCTACATACTTCAATGGTAGCACTTAATCGAACCAAATATTCCTGTTTTTGAATATTTGTATGTTTATGAAAAGAAACATCAATGGAACGCTCTTGTCTCCTTAGATCCTCACATTTCCTCAATGCAAAATTATGAGAACTAGATTCATTACCAACATGGATGCCTAACCTCTCTTTTTTATTTCGAGCATTAAAACCTTCACTTACAAATGCGCCACCACTATCTTGATTCCCAAATTCACCTCTAAACAAATAACAACACAAGCAATATGCTTTGTCTTCCTTAATGCTATATTCTAACCAATTAGCATATTCTTTAAACCACATTGGATTAAATCGACGAGTTTTCGTTCCATACTTTGTCTTAGGAAATTCATGATCATGGGGTTGACAAGGTCCCTTTAAGATATAAGCTCTTCTAATTTCATCAATTTGATCCGGATGATACTCAGATATTTTTTTCCTTTCTGAAGGGTCTGCAGGGAGGCTACTCAAATCAACAATTTGTCTACTATGAGAACTAACCCCACTAGATGCACCCACCCCCGGATTCTCAAACTCAGTAACAATTTCCTCAAATTCACCAACCCGACTTCGTTTATTAAGAAAACGGTCCATATAAGCGATATATCAATTAATCATTAAGACAATAAAAATAAAAATAAACAATCACTACAAATTTTTCTATTTATATACTTGTTAGTTGTTAATTAGTAATTAGTAATTACTAGTTTATCAAATTATTAAAATAAAAAAATCCAACAAAATTATTTACACTTTCGAGACACACACATGCACTCTCACACTCACACAGGCACAACCACACTACACACACCACACAGGGTGTAAAAATTAGGGTAACAAGTAACAACTAACAACACAACAAATAAACTCAATGCTCAAATGGAATTATTACCTTCTTAATTCGGTAATTCCTAAATGAGGAATGGAATATGGATCGAGACTTGAGAGCAGTGAGCTGCAGCCTGCAGGCCAGCAGCACCGGAGCGGAGAAGAAGAAGGACTGAAGGCTGAAGCAGTGAAGCGGCGGCGGCCTGAACGGCGGTGATGGAGGATAGATGGAGAGTGGAGGAGGTCGGAGGACTGGAGGAGGCAGCTGGCAGCGTTCCCGTTCTTTTTTCGTTCTCAGAATGAGGGGCGAATAATGGGAGGGAAAGGGAATTTTTATTAAAATTAGGTTAAAATTGGATTTTTTTTTTTATCAAAACGCAAAACGACGTCGTTTTACAAAAAAAAAAAAAAAAATAAAATCGAGTGGGGTCACGTGACCCCCCCTCCCCTGGGGCACGTGGGTCCGCCCCTGATTGTGTAATTATATATATCGGTCCATTCAAAATTATGTAATTATGTCTGTCCTTTTAAGTTTTCTCTAAAACTTAGTTGATACCATTATTGCAGGAGTGGGAAAACATTGGGGAAGGGAGCAAATAGAAAATAGGGTTCAATTCCTTACGTTATAAAAAATTCTTATTGCGTAGCCTTCACACATATCCCAATCTTTAATTTGTATATGTAATTATGGTTTGTCAATATATGACAGTCACTGGGGAACAATCGCTAACATACTCATGCACATATTCTGAAATTTTATTTTTTATTTTAATTTTTAATTGTTATTATTTTATTTTTTTTTGTTTAACACATCGATGCAGGATGTGTTAAATCTCATCATGAGTTCACACATTGCCTTTCTATGAAAAATCTTGATTCATTCTTTGATTAGCAAAGCTCAGGGAACTTGTGTTAATGTCATAAAGGGAGCTGTTTCATCACTTAGGCATGCCCTTTCAACTATTGTTTCTGGACATAACCATTGTCTCATTGCTTCAAATAAATTCCATATATTTAGCAGTGGTAAACATGCTATAACTGCCTTGATTGTTGATAATATTGCTCATGGAGACGACTTCACTAAAATGGATTTAAAAGCCTTGTTTGAGGAAGCTAATTCTGAGTTGTTGATGAAGATGCTTTCATTCGATCCTGGAGGATTTTCCTTGCCGCAAATGGGTTGTGATCCCTTTAGGATTAATGGGGAGCCAGAAGATTATTGTTTGTTTCCTACGACTGGTGGAAATTGGAATAGGAAGAATGAGTTATGTTGAAATTGGAATAGGAAGAATGAGTTATTTTGTAGATGGATTCATTCTGACTTATTCACTCGTCAACAAGGCAATTATGGGAGGTTCTGAAGTTCTATGCATAGTGGGTGTTATTGGAAGCTCGTGGAGAGGATTTATCGCAGCATTTGGTGGCAATATTATAAATGGTGGGAGTGTAAGCCTGTGCGAAGAAGCTTTCGATGAAACACTAGTGAATGACGTAAAGTTGTTTGCATATATTGGTGACAAAGACTTATTTGCATATTTTGATTGGATTAAGCTTGCTTGGCTGCTACATTCTAATAAGAGCGCGATTGCCGAACTTGAGATGAAAATACGAACTGTGTGTCATCAACAAGGTGTTGTCCAACCGTTGTCCAATTCATGATAAAGATCAGGGGGATGGTCATGCAATTGAACTTGGTATGTTGCAGCATTTGTAATTTCTCTGATTTTAGCTGCTTTAACAAGTTTGTGGGTTTGCTGCATATATTTTATCTTCCAATGGGTGACATTGACCTTGTACTGCTACTCAAATGACAACATCCATGGGAATCACAAATGTCTAGGCTTGGTTGAGTACATGAACGACAAAGGAAGATGATATTTCCTCCATTCCTTGCTTGCTTGGGAATCCTTCCAATGATGTTGGGGTTATTTATTGATAGAAGGCATCAGTACACTCCCTTCTGCACCAAGAGGTTTATATGAAGCTGAAATGCAACTTGCATTGGAAGAAAAAATGTCAGAATTTGTTGACATGCTTGATACTTGTGGAGATTCACTCCACTTGTTATCCTCTGATCCGGTGTACTGTCTTCGATTCTCCATTCCTCTCGTTCTCTACATGGCAAGACATTTTCTTTTGGAACCATTAATAGGGAGGTGTTTCAATGAGACGTCATTTGTTATGGAAGCAACCACCTCGACAATTTTCGCATCTATAACTAAGGATGCGTGATGTGGAGTTGCTATCCTTGAATTGGGAGTTGTTCATGTGATCGTTTTCTGTGCAAAACATAGTAAGCAATGGCATGCTTTGCTCCAGGCATTTTCTCTAAGGCCTATCAGTCCACTTTGCTCTCAGTGGAACTTTCAAGTAAATTTCGATAAAATTCCGGGTGGTTTGGATATTTGGAGTTTGAAGAGTCATCTCACTTCCAGTTGGGGAGAATTCATTGACGACACTGATAAAGCTATTGATGGAATTGTGATTAAGTGCTTATCGACAATTCTGAGGATATGTGATGCCACATTCCGGTGTCTTATTCACGTAAGAATCACCTCTGAGTTATTAGGAAGATTTATGCAAATGGTTCTAAATGATATGGCTAGTTTGGTATAATGGCCCTTCTTATGATCATGCTTCTTACACTATCTTAACCTTGGACAATGCCTGTCATATTAATGCTTACCTAGCCTCTGATTTGGCATACACCAGTGTGCTTCAAGTGCATCTCTACAAGACTTGTTTGTTCCTAAAATTAGCATATTTCATTGCAAACCAAGCCATTTTGGGGGATTTCGACTGCTCAACGGGTACAACTAGTTTGAAGAATTTTGTATGGGATCCCGGCGCTTGTCATTTCACCACCTTGAGGACAAGACGGTTGTTGAGGGGAAGGATTTGTCATGTCCCGAGGTTTAAAATTAGAAAGACGACTAGAGATGATGTCGGTGCCCGTTAGACATGAGTTGTTAGCCGTTAGTGATGTCATATGTGATGTCATTGCTTTATGTCTATTTTCTATTATTTGAGTATTTTATCTTATTGCTGAAGTAGTGAAGGGCTATATTAATGAGTTGTAAACATTGATATGTGATTATGATGATGATTAATGAAATATCTCCCTAATTTCTCTACTATTCTCTTCTCCTGCTCTCTCTCTTCTACTTCTTCCCCAATTTCCCCTTTCAATATCCATCTCTTTCTGCATAATTTCTAGAATTTGTAGCTCAGATCATGACATTTGTCATGTCCCGAGGTTAAAGTTAGAAAGACGACTGAAGAATGCGTTGGTGCCCGTTAAATATGAGTTGCTAGCCGTTAGTGATGTCATATGTGATGTCATTACTTTATGTCTATTTTCTATTATTCGAGTATTTTATCTTATTGCCCAAGTAGTGAAGGGCTATATAATTTAGAGATGTAAACATGGGTATCATTATGATGATGATTAATGAAATATCTCTCTAATTTCTCTTATATTCTCTTCTCCTGCTCTCTCTTCTACTTCTTCCCCAATTTCCCCTTTCAATCTCCTTCTCTTTTTGCATAATTTCTAGAATTTGTAGCTCAAATCATGACAAGTGGTATCAGAGCTAACGATTCTCGCCAAACTCTTCTTCTTCGCTTCTAATTTTCATTTCTCTGGTTTTTCTCATCTCTATTCTCTGCCAAAAAAAAAAAAGAAATGGAAGAACATAATCGATTTAAGCTAGAAATTAGTGAAGAAACCCGATATGAGGATGAGGAAATTTCAAAATCCCAGGCCGAGATCAATGAGGAATTGTATGGTTTTATGGCTGAGTTTAAGGAAGAAGTTGCCCAGTTTAGAGCTCAGCACAATGAAGAAATGGCTGATATCCGTTCTAAATTGGACACCATGATGGATTTGCTGCACGACATGATGAAAAGTGAGGGATTAGAACCTCCAGATCGGATTGGAGCTCCATTGGATCATTTGAATGCTGACCCAGAAGAATCAACGCTTGTGTCATGGTGAAAACTCCAAGCCCATGGCGATCTGAATCGGATCGAACACAAAGAAGTAGGAACCCGTTGGCGATAGAATTACGGTGGTCAATGAAATGCCGGATTCAAAAGGGATTATCAGCTGTGAGTCTACAATCAAACACTCCATCGATGAAGAAAATGAGCAAGATGAAGAAAATGATGACAATGGTTGTGGTATGCTTTCATTTGTGTATGTACAATCGATTTTAGGCTCTGTTTGTGAATCATCTAAAATCGGTTCAACTAATGGTTCGCATAAGGCATGTGTTAAAGGAGTGTCATCGAGGATGGATGTTGTTTTGGGTCAAAATGCTATGAAGGAAGATGCACATCTCATGTTCGATAAAATGACCAAATCCATACCAATTGATGTATTTGAAGACGATAAGGGTATGAAATCCTACCAAAACAACTATAGTTCTATTCGGTTACAAGCCGAACCGTGCTCGACTTGTCTACATTTCCGTAGAGACAGCAATTTGATATATGCAGCCTTTGTAGAGATTCAGAATGCCATTCTCATTACTGATATTGAGGTACTGTTTTATTTTGATCCGGGAGGATGTTCCTTGCCCCAAATGGGTTGTTGTGATCCCTTTGAGTTTAACGGGGAGCAAAGAGATCTTTGTTTGAACGCAAATATGCCTGATATAAGTGTTAAGGATATTATTCGTAAACTAAGGACTAGAATTGCTTCGCATGCGTGGAGTTAATGTTTACATTGATCGAGCATTTTCTCGCAAGTGGTCTATATATGTTTGTTCGATTGGAATGGGGCAAAAGGGTCAGCAGATAAGGGGCGTTGATAGAAGCCGTGGGGAGGATTTATCGCAGACATTTGGTGGCAATATTATAAATGGTGGGAGTGTAAGCCTGTACGAAGAAGCTTTCGATGAAACGCTAGTGAATGACGTAAAGTTGTTAGTACATATTGACGACCAAGACTTATTTGTTTATTTTGATTGGATTAAGCTCGCTTGGCTGCTATTTTCTGATAGGAGCACAATTGCTGAACTTGAGATGAACATACGATCTGAATTTCCTCAACTAGGTATTGTCCAGTTCATGATAAAGATCAGGGAGATGTTTACACAACTGAATTTGGTATGTTGCAGAAATTCTAATTTCTTTGATTGTAGTTGCTTTAACAAGTTGGTGGACCTGCTGCATATATGTTATCTGCGAATGGGTGTCCTTGACCTTGTACTTACTACTCCAAATGATAGTATCCATGGGAATCACAAATGTGTAGGTTTGGTTGAGTACATGAACAACAAGGAAGATGATATTTCCTCTATCATTCCTACTTGCTTTGGTGACATTCATTCCAATGATGTTGGGGGTTATTTATTGAAAAAAGGCATCACTACACTTCATTTTGCACCAAGAGATTTATATGAAGCTGAAATGCAACTTGCATTGGAAGAAAAAAGTTCAAAATTTGTTGACATGCTTGGTACCTGTGGACATTCACTCCACATGCTGTCCTCTGATCCGGCGTACTGTTTTCGGTTCTCCATTCCTCTAATTATCTACAATGCAACACACTTTCTTTTGGAGCCATTAATAAGGAGGCGTTTCGATGCGACGTCATTTGTTATGGAAGCAATCACCTCATCAACTTTCGCATCTATAACTAAGGATGTGCGATGTGAAGTTGCTATCCTTGAATTGGGAGTTGTTCATGTGATCGTTTTTTGTGTGAAACATAGTAAGCAATGGCATGCTTTGCTTCAGCCATTTGCTTCAAGGCCTAGCAGTCCACCTTGCTCTCAGAGCAGCTGTCAAGTAAATTTTGATAAAATTCTGGGTGGTTTGGATTTTTGGGGTTTGAAGAGTCATCTCACTTCCAATTGGGGAGAATTCATTGACGACACTGATAAAGCTATAGATGGGGCTGCGTTTAAGTGCTTATTGACAATTGTGAAGAACCTTAAGTTTCAAGATGGAAGCGGTAAAACGATTAAAATCAGAGTTTTTGATCCGGGGGGAAGATCTGATCATTTGAAGGCTTGGAATGGGGATGTAATTTCCTCTAATATCTGGGGAGAGACATTTAAACATCTTGCTAGAACAACTCTTGAGAAGTGGAGGCTGCAATATATAGTTACACAAATGGGGTGGTCGGAATCGGATTCGTTTCTGCCTAATGCATTAGTAGAATTTTACCCTGCTTGTGGAGATCCTGAATGTTGGAAGACATTCCACATCATTTCATCCAATGGTGCAGCTGATGAAATTCTACCTAGGGATCATATTTACTGTTGCAAGTGTAAGTCAAAGGACATGATAAGCCATGTATCCATCGACAGAGATCACGACAGTGTTCAGAGGAATAGGATGGTGAAGGAAGACATGTTTTTGTTAGACAAAAAAGAACAATTGGTGACTACACTTGTGCAACGAAATTGGTCCCATTTGTGCAGCACAGTTTGGCAGATAAGTTCTTTTGGTGTTACAATGAGATTTAAAAACATTGGGTGCAATAGTAATGCATTTTTGCCAGTTATACTAGATGTCAAACTTTTTGGAACACTAATTTTGGGATTAACTACATTGGCCCTGTCATATTTGATCCATAAAGATCTTGCTCTTATGCTTATCCTTGGAACGTATGACAGACTGCACAATTTTGTATGGGATCCCGGTCTCATTTGGCTTTGTCATTTCACCACCTCGAGGACAAGGCGGTTGTTGAGGGGAAGGATTTGTCATGTCCCGAGGTTAAAGTTAGAAAGACGACTGAAGAATGCGTTGGTGCCCGTTAAATATGAGTTGCTAGCCGTTAGTGATGTCATATGTGATGTCATTACTTTATATCTATTTTCTATTATTCGAGTATTTTATCTTATTGCCCAAGTAGTGAAGGGCTATATAATTTAGAGATGTAAACATGGGTATCATTATGGTGATGATTAATGAAATATCTCTCTAATTTCTCTTCTATTCTCTTCTCCTGCTCTCTCTTCTACTTCTTCCCCAATTTCCCCTTTCAATCTCCTTCTCTTTTTGCATAACTTCTAGAATTTGTAGCTCAAATCATGACACAGTACACCATTATATTTAGCTTAAGAAATGATGTTTTGAAATTTCATTGTATTCTCATTTCTACGACATCCACATTTCTTTCTATTTGTTTTCTTTAGGCAACAAAAAAATGAATCATATGCAAATGATTAGTTTCTTTTCATAGATGCTATTGCTCTATGAATTCATTTAAATTTTCCGGTACTTTCTATATGCGCTTCATCACCACCAAACTAAGCCCATTCGGAAATTGCGACACGGGTTGCGACAAATCCGCTAAAAATGTTGTTTGGTGGCTTCCTATTCTTTTAGTTACTACTATAATTCTATTTTCCACAACACTGTGATGCGGAAAGTGTTTTTTATAACCTGGTAATGCAGAAATTAAGAACATAACGTAATATCAACTTTTCTTTCTTGATCAATCAATTGCTTCATTATCTCTTTTAATTTATTATTATTATTATATATTTTGACACATTCCCATTGATGACACGGGTTAATGGCTAGTAGATATATAGCACGGGTAAAGATGGAACATCTGTGCTTGGTTATGATATAAAAGAACTTAAAATTTTCACCTAATTTATCTTTCCTTTTTTGAGAAAAATACAACGGTCCAATCAGTAAGAAAAAACTTGACCCTTCAATTTACTGTTGGATCAATATTAAAATAATTTAAACTGTTCAATTGATATAATACATTGTTAATTATTGTGTACCATAAAAAAGTTTTCAACTTGTGAAAACATTTACCAATCATCGACTAAAATCCACAGGATGTAATAAAAAAACAAAAAAAAAAAACACTAACTTATGTTTATCATCTTCTTCCTCACGTCCATCTCCGCCTGACTAGTGACTGACCCAATTCCTTCAAACCCAAAAAAGAAAAAGAAAAAAAAAAAATTTGGATTGCAGGGATAAAGTTTTTCATGGATTATTGATGACCTTCGATTATTATTATTAAATCTTTTTGGGAATCATTCGGTATCTATTATAAAAAAAAAAAAAATTAAAAAAAAAAACCTGGGATTTCTTATGTCGGTGGTGTTAAAAGGGATTCATTCATCTGCTGTGAATTTGAAGATGATCAACCGTAATGTTGAACAAAATTAACAAAGTTTTGAACTTTTTATACCGAGTAAATATACATAAGATGATGATTAATCAGCGAAATCTCGATTCAAATTGTTTGACGTGTTTGTAGGGACGGCTCCAGGAATTCTGCGACACGGATCGGGAATCGGGAGCGACACGTTGTATTACGTTTATAAGCATTAATTTTAAAATCTGAGTAGGTTATGGGTCAAAGGTTGATATTTACCCATATGGTGCCTCCTTGGCGCCGGCACCGCGTGTTTGCATATTTTTCAATCAGAACAACTTTTTTTTTTTCATTTATAATGATTCATTTGTTTCAATTTTATCCTGCGTTTGTGGGTTTGTAGTTTTTTTAAGGGATATTTGATGAATTGTTTACATGTGTAACATGTTAGAAAAATAGATTTGGTGTGTTGAAGTACATATTAGTTATGGTGTACTAGAAGAATGTGTTGGAAGTAGCGTCCGAAAGATAATTTATGTAATTGTTTTTAGAATTAATAAATGACAGATTTATTCTCATCTTATTACTTGCTTCGTGCTTGTAAAGAATACACTACTGAAAATCCCAAATTGTATCATATGTAGCCATATAACTTAGTGTGTGTCACACGCGAGGATTAAGTTTATGGTGATACACTTGAACTAGTAGTCCGTGGTGAACTTAATCAAAGTATGGGGTCTATTAATTAAACCACCATTAGTGCGCCCAGAACACTTTATGGTCTGACCGTCTTATCCGGACCGTCGATATTGGTTATCTAAGTGGGGCATTTATATATGATGTAGTCATATAGGACTGGACCGATTTAATTTGAATTTCTTATATAATTCCGTGATTGAGAAATCTCATTAAATCACAAGATGATCATATATGGATTAACCTTAATCCTGAAGTGATTGCATACTCCTACTGGTTTCAAGATAGGGTTTGATGTGTTCGTTAAGGATCGCTAAGAGGCGCGGTCCGAATCACTTTCACGTTGGCACTATTTTGGAATGAGTGAGAAGTGTGTGTTTCACAGATATGGAATCCATTCCTTTCTGCGGGAAGTAGAAAGACAATCCCCTTATTTGTTGATCCTAGAAGCTGAATCGATCCGCGGAGTTCGTATTGGTTATGAACTAATTGATCACTAGTGGGTTAATGGTAAATAAGGATAAGATGTATTGAAGAAAGTTTGCGGAAATAATCTCGCTTCATTACGGATAGTCTATGGAGGGTTAGTTTATATGTAATGATTATATCAATGGACACTTATCGACTCGACTCGACGTGTTGAGAATAAGTTATATCTATAATCGATAGAGTTCAGTTTCGGATTTATGGTGACGTAATTCCGGAATTAATAAGTTGAGTAGAAATATTCTGTTAAATGAATATTTTATTCAATTTATTGTAATTTACTCTGTTATAGGTCCATGGTCCCCGGGTTGGCTCCTAACACGCGAGTGTTTTCTCGTTTTATGGAACCTCGAGAATAAATTAAATAGTTTATATGAACAAGGAACATAAAACCTTAATGGTTAGCACTTTAATATACTAAACATGAGACTAGGTTTGAATCTTGCTAGCTACAATAATTTTTTTTTTAAACTAGGACTAGGAGTCAAATAGGTAGGTTTTTTCTTTCCAAACCCATGACTATCTCACGCAGATTTTTTGTTTTATTTTTTTTTATATATATTTTGGTTACTGTTTTTTTTTCGAAGGGCGAGGGCCTAAAATTTTTTTTGGCCCCGAGCCTAAATTTGACAAGGGCGCCACTGCGCTCTCTCTCTCTCTCTCTCTCTCTATATATATATATATATATATATATATATATATATATATATATATATATATATATATATATTCAAATTTATCAAAAAAAAATATTCGTACAAGTCTAAACAACTAGACAAAATAAGATATGTAATACTTAAACTCTATCAATATCTAAAATAGGTATTTATTATCTATACGGTATCAAAAGTAAAAAGAAAATTATGATCGACTTTCAAAATATTACAAATTAAGTGTAAAAACGATTATCTATAACCAAAAACATATAAACATAATACAGAGTAATCAAGATAAAAATTGTATATTTTCAGGTTTCATCAAAATATCAATGCATCATTTAATGTTTTTTTTTTAAAGTTACCCTTAGTCTAATATTTATTTTTCACACTTATTTCACAATAGCCACATTCTATGATCAAGGTGTATGATCAAAAATCTGTTAGCAGTAAATTGTATTAATCATCTTTGAATTTGTTGGTCTATGATCTAGTAGTTGGACTGAATTTGAGCAATAAGCTATCCGTTTTTTTGCCATGTTATGGGCCTGTCAAGTTTGGTTAGTATTGTAACTTATACATCATCTTCATAATTGTTTATCTTAAATTTGCAGAGTACTCGCAAGGTTTCCATTTATGCATAAAATCTGTATTTTGCAAAACTCGCATTGTCGAAATATAATAATGTATTTGTATATTGTTATGAAATTTGTACAAGATATCCATTGTTGATATCTCCAAGTTTAGTTCATTGGTATGTTAATCTAATAATTCGACATTTTTTTTTGCAGATTAATACATAATGTCAAATGTTCCAAACCTTAATCAAGACGTACATGTCAATGAGGCCCAAAATGTTTTCTTAACTCCGAGGTCGAATAATGTCATGTTTAGACCTCCAACACCCTTTGACCCCACCGTTCCTATGCAATTTCCTCATGCCGGAATGTATGCAGAATGGCCATCAACAACTGCAGGTCATGTATTGCAGCCGCATCTAGTGCATGGGTGCGTGTGACAGAAGATCCATCTGTTGGAGTTGGGCAGAAGAAGGATTGCTTCTAGGAAAGGATTAGAGCTTTGATGTCCGACTTGATGGAAACACATGCATTACGGCAAAACGCCTACTAGGAATCCTGGTGCGTGTCAGAGCCGCATGAATGATATTAAATTATATTGTGGCAAGTGGTCAGCATCCATACAAACAAAAGCATTCCAACAGCCTAGCAGCGGCTTCTCTCTATTAGATTCGGTAAATTCTATACACCACATGATAGCCATGGGTATGTGTGGAGATTGACAGACACTTTATTAAAGAGAAATTAGAGAGTGGGGTGTTATGTGTACCATTCCTACCATCCACACAACAAATTGCAGATGGGCTAACCAAAGCTTTGGCCAGAGGACAGTTTGACTACTTTTTGAGCAAGTTGGGCCTTACAGATATCTTCGCCCCAACTTGAGGGGGAGTGTTGAAAGAATAATTTAATAATTTACATTTATTGTTAAGATATTCTCTGTTATTATTGTTATTATTGTAGGCGGATTATAAGGCATTTATTTGGTGATTCTGTTGGGATTGACATGCCTTGACAAATTTTGTTGATTAAAGTCCTAGGAGGTTAAGTTTCTTATTTCTGATTGTATAAATAGCAGTTCCTAAGAATGAATAAAATATGAAGCCTAAGTTAAAAGGTTTCTCTTTTAATGTGGTATCAGAGCCACTTTACAGCAAAAATACTTCCAAAAATTAATCCGATGAACTATCGAGCAGCATTCACCGGAGAAAGGACTCCCACCTCTGGGGGCAACCCTTCCGACAGTGGATCATCTGGAACTGGAACGGAGACTCGGAATACCAGCCTCCTAACCAGTGATGACAATTCAAAGAATTTAGGGGCAATCCTACTTCCTGATAGGAGATTAGATGGAAAGAATTATCTCGAATGGGCACAAACCATCACTCTTACCATCGATGGAAAAGGAAAATTGGGATTACTAACTGGAGAGGAGGCTGCTCCATCAGAAGATGATCCAAAATTCAAAAGCCAAATCAAGACTCAATGGTGAGGGCCTGGCTCCTAAGCTCTATGGAGTCAAACATTGCCAGACCCCACATGTTCCTGAAATCAGCCAAACAAATCTGGGATGCAGTCAAGGAGATGTATTCTGATCTTGAAAATACATCTCAAATCTATGAAGACAAGACAAAATAATGGAGTTTGAGGCAAGGAGAAAGAGATGTCACCTCTTACTATCATGACATAGTAACCCTATGGCAGGAGTTGGATCTATATCACGAGGACAAGTGGGAATGCACAGCAGATAGTGTAAAGTTCCACAAATGAGAAGAAAATGAGAGAGTATACTCATTCCTGGCAGGACTAGATCAAGCCTTAGATAAGGTCAGGGGGAGAATTCTGGGTAGAAATCCACTACCATCACTCAGAGAGACTTTTTCTGAAGTAAGGAGGGAGGAATCCAGGAGAAGGATTATGCACAAATCAGGGGGCACTCATGGACACACTGAAGTGGAAGGATCTGCAATGGTGGAAAGCAGATCAGAGTCAATGGGGAAGGCTGATAGGCAGAGGCTTAAGTGTGACCACTGCAAGAAAACTGGGCACACTAAGGACACATGTTGGGGTATTCATGGGAAGCCATCTTGGAAGAACAAAGGCACAAATCCTCAGGGGACTGATCAGGGGAAGGCAAACCAGGTCTCAATTGATTATGGGTCATCAAATCCTACAAGGCTTCTTCCATTCACTCAAGACCAACTAGAGCAGCTGAGCAAATTGCTGAACTCACAACTCTCCAGCAAACCCAAACCAAACTGTTCTTTGGTTGAGTCAGGTAACCATATATCTTTAGCCTTGTTAGGAAGCAGTCATAAAATAGAGTGGATAGTTGACTCTGGAGCAACTGACCACATGACTGGATCCTCTGAACTTTTTTCAAATTATAATCCATGTCCAGGAAATCAAAAAATCAGATTGGCAGATGGCTCTTTTTCCACTATTGCTGGGAAAGGAACTATTTGTGTAGCACCAAATATTACCCTAAAAGAAGTCCTCCATGTCCCTAAACTAGCATGCAATCTTTTGTCAGTAGGTAAGTTTACACTTGATCAACACTGTGAAACTGTTTTTTCTAAAGATCATTGTCTGTTTCAGGACAAGGATTTGGGGAAGATGATTGGCAGGTGTAAGCTCATTGGAGGACTCTATGTGCTGGAATCTGGAATGGACTCACAAAAAGAGAACCTTGAGAGAGGAAGCTCCATAAAGTCCCAGTCAAACCAGAATCAGATTCTAGTCTTACATAGGAGATTAGGGCATCCTAGTTTTCCTTATATGCAAAAGTTATTTCCTGAATTGTTTTCAAATAATAAAAGTGTGAATTTTCATTGTGAATTTTGTATTCTTGCAAAACTAACCAGACAACCATATCCTGCTCAACCCTATGTTCCTTCCAAGCCATTCACTATGATTCATAGTGATGTATGGGGTCCATCTAGGGTGAGTGCACTGAATGGAAAAAGGTGGTTTGTTACTCTCATATATGACCACACACGGTTGACATGGGTATATTTAATGAAAGAAAAATCAGAGGTAGAAATGATCTTTAAGAGGTTTTATGAAATGATTAGCAATCAGTTTCACACACAAATTCAGATTTTAAGAAGTTATAATGGCACAGTACTTCAATCAATACCTATATGGATTCATGGTCAAAAAAGGTATTATCCATCAGAGTTCATGTGTAAAAACCCCACAACAAAATGGGGTTGTAGAAAGAAAAAACAGGCACCGGCTGGAGGTTGCTAGGACACTCATATTTACTTCAAAATGTCCAAAAACATTATGGGGAGAGAGTGTCCTTACATTACATATACCTAATCAACAAGCTTCCATCTAGAGTATTAGGGTTCAAGACACCCATAAGTCTGTTTCAAAGTGTTTTTCCTGAAAGAAAACTTGTTGGAAAACTACCTCTAGAGATTTTTGGGTGCACAGCCTATGTACACACTTATAACCAACGGAAATTAGAACCTAGATCCAAAAAATGCTGTTTTCTAGGATACTCACCGACACAAAAAGGCTATAAATGCCTTGACACCAACACTGGGAAGTATATTGTCACTTTGGATGTAACCTTTCTAGAAGAACACATGTTTTTTGATAAGGCTCAATTTCAGGAGGAGTCTAGGGATAGTACAAGTGTGTATGAGCCTGAAAATATGTTTGAAAAACAATTTGACTTTTTGGATTTTTAACTTAAGAGACACAAGTAAGACCCTAGATTCTGATTCTGGTCTCCAAACAGAGGATAAGGTCACTAATCCTCCAGAACCTCTCAAGGAGAGACCTTTCCAAGGTAAAACTTATGTGAGAAATTATCCAAAGAAGGCAGATAAGTCCAATAATGAGCAGACACATCAATCAAACTCTGAGTCTGTCACTGACACAGACAGTCACTCTGAGGAAGCAAATGACACAGATGTTGCATCAGGGAGTGAACCAGAACCAGACTCAAAAAACACTCAACCTGACTCACCAAAACTAGAAGATAATCTACCCATAGCTCTCCGAAAACCAACCAGAAAATGCACCCAACATCCCATAGCCAGATATCTATCCTATGCCACTCTGTCACCTTCATTTAAAGCCTTCACTACCAGTCTATCATCCACCATGATACCTAAAGATGTCCATGAAGCTCTTATGGTACCTGAATGGAAGGAAGCATTCCTGGAAGAAATGAGGGCACTGAAGAAGAATGGAACCTGGGAAGCCATAACCCTGCCAGAAGGAAGGAAAAGAGTGGGGTGTAAGTGGGTATTTGTAGTCAAATACAACACTGATAGACGCATTGAAAGACATAAGGCCAGGCTAGTGGCTAAAGGCTACTCTCAAACATATGGGATTGACTACTCAAACTTTTTCACCTGTGGCCAAACTCAAAGACAATCAGATTCTACTATACGTGGCGAGAAATTTAGAATGGCCACTTATGCAACTGGATGTAAAGAATGCTTTTCTTCATGGAGAGCTAAAGGAAGAAGTATACATGGATCCTCCTCCAGATTTCTTGAATGGGGCTTTTGGAGAGAAGGTTTGTAAACTCAAGAAGTCCTTGTATGGACTTAAACAGAGTCCAAGGGCTTAGTTTGACAGATTCATGAGGTTCATGAAGAGCATAGGCTTTGTATAGGGGAGGTCTGATCACACTCTATTTATAAAGAGATCTGGGAAGGGCAAACTAACTGCTCTAATTATGTATGTGGATGACATCATTCTGACTGGGAATGATGAGGAAGAAGCAGGTATGGTCAAGAAACAGTTAGCATCAGAGTTTGAAATCAAAGACTTGGGACCCCTGAGACACTTTCTGGGTATGGAGGTAGCCAGGTCCTCTAAGGGCTTGGTGCTAACACAGAGAAATTATACCTTGGATTTGCTAAAAGGAGACTAGATTGGAAGGTGCTCGACCAGCAAACACACCAATGGAATGCGACCTCAAACTTGGAAGTGCCAAATGTGATCATGTTGATATGGCAAGTTATCAAAGATTGGTTGGAAAACTAATCTACCTAGCACACACCTGACCTGATGTGTCCTATGCTGTGAGTATACTGAGCAAGTTCATGCATTCACCCAATGAGGCTCATATGGAGGCAGCTAGGGGACTGTTGAGATACCTAAAAACCACACCTGGAAAAGGGTTATACTTTAGGAAGAATGATAGCAGAAATGTATCTATATATACAGATGCAGACCGGGGGACTTGCACCAAGGAAAGAAGATCCATGACAGGGTATTGTACTTATGTATGGGGAAATCTAGTCACTTGGAGGAGCAAGAAACATACTGTTGTAGCCAGAAGCACAGCTGAAGCAGAGTTCGGAGCAATGGCATTGGGAATATGTGAAGGTCTATGGATCAAACATGTAATGAAAGACATTGGAGCAGACATATCTGGGCCTATGAAACTGTATTGTGACAACAAGGCTGCAATTGACATTGCAAATGATCCTGCGACATGATAGGACCAAACATGTGGAGATTGATGAGACACTTTATTAAAGCGAAATTAGAGAGTGGGGTGTTCTGTGTACCATTCCTACCATCCACACAACAAATTGCAGATGGGCTAACCAAACTTTGGCCAGAGGACAGTTTGACTACTTTGTGAGCAAGTTGGGCCTTATAGATATCTTCGCCCCAACTTGAGGGGGAGTGTTGAAAGAATAATTTAATAATTTACATTTTTTGTTAAGATATTCTCTGTTATTATTGTAGCTGGATTATAAGGCATTTCTTTGGTGATTCTGTTGGGATTGACTCGCCTTGACAGGCTGGTTGATTAGAGTCCTATGAGGTTAAGTTTCCTATTTCTGATTGTATAAATAGCAGTTCCTAAGAATGAATAAAATATGAAGCCTAAGTTAAAAGGTTTCTCTTTTAACAGTATGATTACTGTTAAATCCATATATGTAATGGTTTATGTGTATTTTTATAAACATGAGGCTCTTGCGAGGCAGATATATGTGGGAGGATGACAACAATGGAAAGCCTTTTAAGTTTACTGCATGTTGGGGGGTGTTGAAGAAATGCCCAAGATGGATCCAATACACGGAAAAAAAATTAGATAAGCATAAGGGTGGTCCTACCTCTCAGGCACGTGCATCTGCATCACAGGCACAGGCGCCTCAGGATATCCGCATTCCTGTGCCTATTCATGTCCATACTGACTCCAACATGGAGCCTCCCAGCACTCCTAGAACTGAAAAAAGTACAAGACGTACTAATGTTACTGATGGAGAGGCCGCATGCACACCTATCTTGACTGGTCCTGCTTCCATAGATATCAACCATCCACCGGCCGGGTAACAAAAGATCAAGGAATCCATCGGCACAAAAGAAGAAGAAGTTTTCTGAAGCACAGGCTGCGGCAACCCAAACCTTCAGAGCTGGGATCGCGAGTTTGCAAGCATCGATCGACTAACTCTAGGTGGGAAATGTTTAAGGAGGATCAACACCTTAGGGATGAGAGCAACAAGCAGGTCCTCATAGAGGAGAGGCGCATGATGGTTGATTATCATGGTTTGGATATGGCTTTGAAACGTGCTGAGATAGTGGAAAAGATAGAAGGCAGTTAATGGATGCAATCAAACTGCAGATTCGATTTCGCTAGAGTCTGTTGTGACACCTAGACAAAGAAGGTTGTACAATGCGAGTCAAGAGACATTGGCGCTGTATGAGAGACTACAATTGAAGGTATATACTTTTCTTCATACTGTTTTGGTAATTTAATAATCTAGCTGTTTTGGTAATTTAATAATTTGCCTCAGCTAACCACATTGTATCTTTCTGTTTTGTTTTCTCTGTCATATTGTGGTATGTTCCAATTTTTATATTTTTTTTTGCCCGCATCACTTTTTACATACTGAAGGTTTGTCTAAATTGCTTTTGACACCAAAAGGTACTTCATTAGTTTTATGAATGGGAATTTTTTGTTTATGTGGGTGCATTTCTAGCTTTCTTAGCTTTTAGGCTATATAAATAAATGGTTGTTGTCTTGCACTCGAACTTGAACAAAATTAATGTGTTTACTGTACTAAGGTGAAGTTTCATCAAGTCTTTTTTGGAGGATTAGTATATAATGTAATGTGTTTATCAGCCTTTTAATATGCTTCTGTTGTATTTAGTGTAGAGCCCAAAAGAATTTGAATCCCTTGCATCCACACATGATCAATTAGGTCCTTTTGTAACCTGTGATTTGTCTGAAGGTTGTGGATCATGCCCAATCGAGCGCGTATTATTGCGGATCATGCCCAATCGAGCGCGTATTATTGCATTGCTCCTCATCATCGGGTTGGGTCCATTCAGGAAGATCTTGGCCACGTTCATCCTCTACAATCATGTTGTGAAGAATCAGGCAAGTGAGCTTAACTTTTTCAAGTTCACTTGTCTTCAATATCCGTGCTGGGGTGTGCAAAATATGCCACTTCATTTGTAGGACACCAAATAACCTTTCAACATCTTTGCGACACGACTCTTGTTTTTGAGTAAATTTAGACTCATTCTGATTCATTGGGTCTTTGATGGCCTGGATCAAGGTGGCATATTTGGGATATATCCCGTCTGTCAAATAGTATGGGAGGTTGTACTTGTTACCGTTGACCTCGTATTGCACAGCAGGGTATGTCCTATCAAGGTGACGTTTGAACAAATCAGAGTGGTCTAATATAGTTATATCATTGTTAGCACCCGCCATCCCAAAAAATGCATGCAAGATCCACAGATCCTGCGATGCAACAGCCTCGAGGACTACCGTTGGGAATCCGTACCGACCATTGTAATGGCCTCTCCACCCGATTGGACACGCATCCCATCTCCAGTGCATGCAGTCCAGAGAACCAATCATCCCTGGGAATCCGCGCTCTTTGTTCTCTTCCATCAATCAGGCAATATCTTCAGCTGTAGGGTCACGTAAATACTGATCTTTGAACAAGCAGATAATAGTGTTACAAAATTGGATTGTAGCATCTTTGCCCGTCTTCGCCCTGATTTTGATGATATCGTCCAATCTATCAAAACAGAACCCGTACGCTAAAACGCGGATAGCTGCCATTACTTTCTATAGTGGTGACAATCCAAGCCGCCTTGTGCAGTCTAGAAGTTGTACGAAGTACGGGTTTGCTTCAGTGACCTTGTGAAGAATACGCTCAAACAATTGACGGAGCATTCGAAACCTGCGACGGAAGAAATGATCTGGATATATGGCATCCGCGTTGAAGAAGTCTCTCATGAGATCATCGTGTCTTGAAGCATGGTCCCGACGAATGTATGTCCTACTGTTCAAAGGCTCCATCGCAAATAGATTTTCAGCGTTCGATGCCATTTCGTCTAGACCCTCATACATTTCATTTTCTATCTCAATTTCTTCTCTCACAGTTGCTTCACAATCATCCCTCTCTCTACGAATGTGATTCCAAATTGCAGTAAATCGAGGCATTCTTGGGTTTAAAAATCTTAAAATGCACAATGACATGAAAATGAAGAAAGGGAGATAAGAGTGTTGTGAATACACTCAGTAAGCTTGGTGGGGGATTTTTATAGCCAATTCATGAGTATTGGCATAGATGAATCCGGTGGATAGTGGTAGTGTTTGATTGATTTTGGTAGGTTGTGGATGAGGGTACAATAAAGGAAAGTATGGGCAGCAATAAATGTTTTGAAGAAAAGCTCACAACCTCATGGCTTGCATGACGAGGGGACACAACGTATTTTTCCACCATTTATTATGATGTAGTATCTATTTATTATGATGTAGACTCATTATAATCAATAGTGTAAAAATTTGTCGTGTGACTCGTTATAATAGAACGGTTGTGCCGGTAATATATCTTTTTTACACATCATAATCAATGGTGAAAATAGTATGTCATGTCGCACGTTTCGGCACAACCGTTCTACCCGCAGCATCAATTTGTGTTAAAGTTGAAATAATAATGTTGTATAGTAACACTGTAACACCAAAGCTCATGTATATTAGGAATATGTAAACATTTAAATGTTTATAAAAAATAGAGTATTCTTTGATAAATTTTATTCATACATAAATGCATGAATCATTTTATATACAAAACAACACAAAAATATTTATATTTTTTATTTAATATAATACCAAACATTTTATATGAAAGACCAAATAAATTTTGTAAGAAAATATGTTACAAGTGTGTATAAAAAAAAACGAAAATGTGTTACAACAAAAATGTAAAGTACATTTATTGATGAAGGAAAATTTATTAATATTTTAATTAATAGCACTAAATTATTGAGTAATGATAAAGTCACAACGGATTGACACAATAATCATCTACACCCTTCATTGTTGTGGGACTTTAATTGATTGATCTAGGTTCCAGAACAATGAAAGGTGTAGATGATTGTTGTGTCAATCCGTTGTATAAATCTGTTGTGACTCTATCATTACTCCTAAATTATTTTACATCATTACTGCATCTTATCAATCAAATATCACCAATACAACTCTTTCATATTTTCCTTCCAATATCATTGTGCCACATAAGCACTTTTGTCAGCGCCCATGTGGTCAATAACCCTCTACCACTACAGCTGCTCTGAGAATAGAAAGGCTAAGTGTGAATGTGTGATGCCGCGTAAGATATTTTTTAGGTTTGGTTATTGCACGTGCTCTGATGCCACATTACGCAAATGTCTATGCTAAATAATTCCAAATTTCCAGATTGTGTGGGCCTTTTTGGTTATTGAACTACACTACTACTGACTCACCCAAGAAAAAGATTTTCAAGGAAACCAAAGTAGGAAACCAAAGTCGGTGGGGCCCACAGAATATGTTATGTCGTCGTCATGGTTTCGCAAGTTCCCTCTCTCTCTCTCTCGGTGGGGCCCTCGTGTAATCTTTGCCTACAGGCTACATCTCACTTTTTTCTCGTTATTCCTTTAATACCACTTGCATGCAATCTGCCGGTTCAAATAAAATTGATATTTTTTTATTAATAAAATGTTGTTATAAATACACACGATTTGGATGTCCAGTAAGGGATTAATAAGATGGAGTGTTAGTGTGAACACTTTCCTTTGACTAGTTTCTGTATGTATTCAAACTACACTTTCAAACTGAGAGTTTTCGATTAGGAGTTATATATTTTAGAACAATTGGCGCAAAACACTCATAACTTTGGGTCAATATTTGGACTTGTCCTTTATCTTTAAATTTTGTATTTTTACCCTCTATCGTCTATAAATTTTTACAAGAAACACCATTTTTCGAATTTGGGTTTAAATTTAATGGGAACCACACACGTGACATGCACTCTCCGTCAACTCTGAACAAACAAACAAACAAAAAACTTTTTTTTATTATTATTTCCCCAAAACCAACAAAATTCAGAAAAAACGGCATATACCGATTTTCCAGGGGAATATATGGAACCCAGTCCATTTTCATCTTCTTCGTCGACACAATTTCCCCTTTAATTCTCGCTCTGATCAAGTGATTTCAAGTTTATCAAATGGAGAAAAGGAGACACCACCTATTGGAAGAACAAAAAGTCGATTTTTCAATCTATGAAATCTCAAGAACATAAATTATTATTATTATGAGAATCCATCCCCAAAACAAAAGCTTTGAAATTAGCATTATCAGGAAATCATTCAAAATAAATGTTTCACAACACCTTGTATTAAAACAAGCTCAATTTCATTGATTTTCAGCATCAAAGGCCTCCATAATAACCAAAAGTCCAGAGATTCACTTTACATAATAAATCTATTCAACTCCAAAGCACATAAGTGATAAGTTGTAGACCGTGCTTTAGAGGGTAAAGAAGCTAATCGGAGGAGAATACATTACAAAATCCTCAAATCTAGACTTTTTTTTTATTATTTTGGTAGTCGAATTAATGGGGATTTTGGGGAAATAATAAAAAATAAAGTTTTTTTTAAGGGTTGACGGAGAGTGCATGTGTTCCCGTAAAATTTAACCCCAAATTCGAAAAAGGGTGTTTCTTGCAAAATTTTATAGAAGATAAAGGGTAAAGATGCAAAATTTAAAGATAAGGGTCAAGTCCCAATGTTGACCCAAAGATATGGGTGTTTTGCGTCAATTACTCTATATGTTATAACACGTTATCAGCACGAGTCTCTACCGATTAAGCCGTGTCGTAAAATCCCTTATTCGGATAAGCTAGGGCCTTTCATGGAAGGTCTAAGTGTGAGTTGCTCTCTAGCGGTCAGCCTCCCCTGAGAAATGTCATCCTTTCTATAGATAGAACTACTGTGAGCGGTCTAAACTGCGACCCTTATTTCTTTCTTCATATTGGAAAGGGGAGCAAAGCCCGTTTTTTGTAGAGATAGCGGGTCGGGGTGTAGAGAGTGGAGAGCGGGGACCCTAGTAGATTCATATCATATCTCCGTGGGGGTGGCATATCACATATATGTAGAGACATAGATAGTAAACCCTGGCAGTATGAACAATCGTCTACATAGCATATCTGTTCAGTATCATTTCAATGGAAGCATGGCCCAAACGAAAGTAAAAAGACTTCTAGCTCGTATCCGTGGGGGTGTACACTACTAGTAGAGATATCATAGTTATATTACGAGTTCCGGTGGTCAGATGGCAGACTCCGAGTTCTATGTAGAGACTCCAACATAGATTCAAGCGAGAAAACTACAAGCGCGCTCCGGCTTTCGAGCCGTAGCTTGCTTCAAGAGTAAGCCAAAAAATGAGGAATTCACTTATGTAATAGAGTTGATCTACTTAAAGTCTTGAGCAGCGGTGTAGGATTAGATCCCAAAGATAGTAAGCCTTTTCTTATTTAAACATCCATGGTGCTGTGGTTGTGCGATCTATGCACACATAATATTTTATCATGAACAGGAGAATGGATCCATAAATATGTTCAACCGTAAAGGGGAAGAAAGCTTTGACCTCAAACCTCTGTCTTTCTTTTCCTTTATTACTATATTGATGGAGATTTGTTTGGAGTGATATGTTCACATAAAGAAAATTGAACATATCTTGGTCTAAAGGGTTTGATGGAGTTGCCGGAGTGAATGTGTATAAAGGGTATAGCCATCATTACATTGGTATTCGGATATTCTATTTATGGATTTCTATAATTGGATCATCGATTGTCGGTTATATCTTATCCAAGTTGATAAGAATTTATTATTACGGTAATCGATCATCTGGATTTTATCTCCTATTTACTACGGCGACGATGAATCAAATTATGAGTATATTTACTTCGCAGTAGGGGCTTTTGGCCCCCAAGGGCACGTGACAAATTCCATGGATCCATTATATATATATATATATATATATATATATATATATATATATATATATATATATATATATATATATATATATATATGGATGTCTATTACTGCCTGATCGTAGTCAATAATTTATAATGGTGATATATTCTATCCCTCGAGGTAAACTATGGAGGTAAAATTTTATTTTATTCAATTCATGTATTATGATCAATATATCATACGGTGATATTATTATATTATATTGTAATATATCAATTATTGATGAAAATAATGATGCAGTTACATTCTCCGGAGTGAATGTGTATAAACGGTTTAAATGCATCAAATTATATAACTCCGTTTCCAGAATTGAACGTGACTAAATTACATATTTAAGATGTGTCGGTTGACATAAATCCATTCCTAGAAGAGAATGAGATGAGATGAAAATTCGAGGTGTATCGAATTACCAGAGTCCATTCTCGGAAGTGAATAGTATCACTTAATGAAAGTATATAAGTTACACTAAATTTTATACTAGTGCATTTCCTGAAGTGAATGAGACCACTTAATGAAATTTTTAAGGGACATCAAATATTATAGATTCATTCCCAGAAGTGAATTTGAGTAAATTAATATCTATGTTGTATCAGATTACGCATGTCAATCCCTAGAAGTGGATCTAAACTCAAAATTTATGATGTGTCCGTTCCTCGAAGTGAACGTGGACAGTTAATTATTCTAGATGTGTTGAGATACACAAGTCAGTTTCCTGAAGTGACAGAATCTAGATATTGTATACCGATATTTAAAGATGTATCGAATCACATCAGTCAGTTCCCTGTAGTGAACGTGACATATTTGAGACTGTGATTTTAAAATCGTCATAATAAATCTCATTAGAAGTGGGTTGATGACACTAGTATGAAAATGATACATCAGTACAACCCGGTATACGATTTGTTCGTTTTGCATTTTATTATATATTGTATATATACATATATATTTATTTATGTATTTCTAATAAATGACTATTGGTCATGAGCCATTACGCAAATGTCTATGCTAAATAATTCCAAATTTCCAAAAACAAAAACAAGTAGGATCAAACATTCAAACTTGATGTACTAGTGTAGCTATATGTAGGGTCAATTTTGTCCGTATCAATTTTTTTTGTCCTTTTTGTAACTAAAAAATTGAGTGTGTCCTATTTATTTATTTTATAATTTTTTTTTTGTCTTTTTCCCTCGATCCACCTAAAAAGAATGCAGCAATAAAGAATATATGAATGAAGATGGGTGAATTAAGAGATGCGGTTTATTTTTACTAGAAAGATTTTTTTTTTAATAGTGGAGAAGGAATGGATCGAGATAGATAAAGAGGGGATATAGGAGAGAACCACAAAGCGGAGATTCAGGTCACCGGAGGTAAGTATCGTACAGCCATTGACAGAGATGATCATCACCGGAGCCGGAAGAAGGAGAAAGAGAAGAAGAGAGAGAGCAGAGTAACCCGAAAAAGAAAGGAGGAGAGAGTTGACGTTTCACAAATTGACCGAGAAGAAGACCACCAACGGGATTTCCAGATCCAATGGAGATGATTTTCAAAAGGAGAAATCGTCGGAGTCATTTGTCGTGGTAGGGGTTAGAGGATTTCCCAAGAGTAGAATTCGTTGGCAACGACATCGAGTCGTCGAAGATGTCAAGAGTGATGAAATTCATTGTTTAATATGGTGAACACCGATCTCACACAAATCAAGGATCAGTGAAGTACAAATATGCTTGAAAGTTCAAGGAAACCAAAGAAAGCAATAATCCAGCAAAGTAAACTATGTATCGGCTTAGTAAGTAATACCAGTGAAGGAAGAAGCATATCAGCTAAGTCAACAGACCTACTCAACTGATGACACAACAGTCAAGTGAAGGAACGGCCGAGTGAGGTATATCGTCTGTACTTATTCAGAACGTGTGAAGATCAAGCATTAAATGCAGAATCAATTAAAGACGGATTTTATGATAGACGTTTGAATAAAGTCTGGATCACTGAAATCAAGGAGGATATAATTACGGGGAATCACGGATTAATTCAGAATTATCCCCCACATGAAATAACCAACGGACGGATTTTCAAATCAAGGATTATCAAGGCTATAAATAGAAGGCATTGCTAGACAGAAAGATAACGATTTTCGTCATATAAGAACAAGCAAAAACTCTGTCAAAATACTAAGCCTTCTATTTGATTCTCAAAGGAATACATCTAGTGATCAACTCAGAATTCAGAGCTACAATTCCACATCAAGCACTGAGATTGATCAACAAATTTGTGAATCCAATTCACACCAGTTTGCAACAATTGAATGAGAGAAATCTGAGAAGGAGTTGCAACCCTTTTGTGATAGCTGCTGAAGGATTAGTTCCCAAGGAGCAGTGTGTTGAAGACTGAGTCACTGAAGGTTTTGAAGCCAAGGAGTGATAGTCTTGTAGATTGTGAAGCTTGTGTAGCCAAGGACAATCTTACTATTGTATTGGTGAAAAACAATAGTGAATTTCTCCAATCATCACAAGAGAAGAATGTATTAAGGGATTACACCACCCTGAACCACTATAAACCTGTGTGTCTATTTACTTTCAGCATTTTACTTTACAACACTTTATTTTATTGCATTCCATATCTGTGATGCATAACCTACTTTGAAACAGTATTAAAAGAAGGGACTTATCCGCTGCCCAAAAGTTTTTAAATATAAGAAAAGTTTTTGAAACTCCAGTATAATCATTCACCCCCTTGACTATATTTTTACCCTTCTCTGGGACCAACAAATCAATTATAGTGATTTTCCTTATTTTCTTAGGAGAAGGTTTTTCCCTCTCATCAATCTACTAGGAAGCTTCTCCCAATCAGTTTAGGAAGACATTGGGGTGCACCACACCTTTATTTAAAAGGAGGTTGGCTAGCTCTTTTGTACATCACAATTCTAAGAGCTAATGTTCTTGAGAAAAATAGAGAGCTTCTTAGAGAGTATTGAGAGGGAATTAAAGGTAGACTTAGCAGTTGAATTTTTCTGATAGCAATCTAGGAGGATTCCGGCGAGGTGTTCGTGGGGATAACTGATAGAGGCCGGACGCTTGGACGGCTTGCACGCATCTACTTCTACCGGACGGTCAAAGCTTCGATCTTTAAGATCAAGAAAGGTATAATCTTTGTCCTCCTTGTTATATGTTTATTGCTTAAACGGTCGATCCTTGAATCGAAATCAAATTTTAATTTTCATTTGCTACTCGTTTGATTTCCTAATAGTGGTATCAGAGCCAACTTCGAGCTTAAACAATAAGCATAATTAATTCGTGTAGTAAATAGATCTAATAGATTAAATGGAGCCTTTAAGGGCACCACAGTATTTTTACTTGGACACCTGAATTAAGGGGCACCACACCTTCAGATGTGGTTTTACTCAGAACACCACATTGATTTTTATATATACTCAATATACCACAGTGCAATTACTTAATTATCATTTATACTTAAAGCACCACGTTTATCAAATTCTTCCACTCTCAACAAAAACTACAATAAGGTCCATTAAATATCAAAATCTTACACATTAACTCTACTCATGACACCACACTCCACATTTTTTTCTTTTTGCGTAAAATTCCACCTTCCCCACCTCGCCACGCCCGCCCCCGCTTGATTGCTTCCCTCTCTCGGTGTCGCCATCCACCGCCTCTCCATTGTCGCCTAGTTTCCCAACAAGATCCGTCTATATATCAAATGTTCCTGCATGAAGGTTTTTTTTCCACCCAAGATCCTCGATCTTCTTCATCATATGACTAAATTAAATGGAAAAAGTAATATCCTAATTAGAACAACAGACAACATAACTAAAACGTTGAATGAAAATATCAAAATTAGATGATTGATCTAATAAGAAAAAATGGTTGCAACCTTTGAAGACCTGCACACAAAAAATTGAGATGGGAAAATCTGTGATCTATCTAATAACAAAAAATGGTTTCAACCTTCGTGAACCTAAAAAAAAAATATTGAGATGAGAAAATATGAGCCACGTTTCTAAAGAAAATCAGAATTACACCATACAAAACTCTAAAATGGCTGTTTCATTGAATTGAATAAAATGATTACACTACTCTTTATATAGGAGAGAAGTCTTAATTTAAAGATAATACTCCTATTTTATCCTAAGATAATTTTAAAATAAAACAATAACCTTTTATTCAAAACAATTATATGTAAACTTAATAATAAAACATTTATCTCTTTTTTTTGACATCTCTTTATCTCATTTTGTCTACAACCATCCTTATCTCCCATTTTATCTTCTAATACCCTCCCTCAAACGAGGTCGAGTTTGGAGGCTGAGTTTGTTTTGTGACATTCTGCTGGTGATATTTTGGAGGGCATCTCCACCCCGGTGGTTCTTCCGGAGTTCATAGTTGTGTTTTAGAGGGCATCTCCACTCCGGCGATTCTTCCGAAGTCCATTAGTGGTGTGATTTTTGGAGGGTATCTCCATCCCGGCGGTTCTTTCAGAGTCCATTAGTTGTGATGTTTTTGGAGGACATCTCCACTCCGGCGGTTCTTCCGGAGTCCATTAGTTATGATGTTTGACTTCCTCGGCGCATGTATTTCGAACCGGCTCTTCCGGGAGTCTTGTTGTGTTGTGTTGTTGCCTCCAACTGTGATCGGTTGTTCCATTAAATCTGCATTCAGATGAATCTAAAAAAAAAGGAGACGCAGCAGATACTGTTTGCCATATAAAAATATAATGGTGCTATATTTAACATCATTTATTCATTGAAAAACTACTAAAATAAAATTATTTGGACCGAGGATGATAAAGATGGACACGACCCTAATTTTTTTTTTTTTTCCCAAAAAAAAAGAGATCGGCATTTGACTCGTGCATAGATGGAATCAAAACAAATGGATTGGATGGTTCTTGGTCTTGAGTTGGTTTTTTCTTTTCTTTTTTTTTTTTTTGGGTTTATTAGTGCATTGATCATGTATGAAAGTAAACAAATGGCATGGGAATTTTTAGACGATAGCAAAGGGATGAACTGGTAATATATGGAGAAAAAAAAATGACGCTAAAAAAGAAACAGGAACTATGCCGGACACTTGGAACAATTGAATGAATAGGATGGTGATATTTAAAAGCGAAGCAGAAAAAAAACATGCGAGGACGGGTGAGGGTTCACCAGTGTTAAGGCTTAGGAACCCTCGCCCTCCGCTCTGATACCATAAAGAAAATCAGAATTACACCATACAAAACCCTAAAATGGCTGTTTCATTGAATTGAATAAAGTGTTATTTGTTTATAAGGACGTGTTTTGAGACTTAATTAGACACTTATGACACATTTAAAAGATCATTAATTATAAGAAGATTTCATTTATGTTTCCAATTTTGCCGTTTAGTGCATTTACCATCTGATACAGCCGCCAGCATGCTTCAATAGTCAATCGAACAACTGCTTCTGTTCATCCACGATTAATCCCTCTATCCACTGAAATTTTACCACACAATCTATTTCTTACCTAATTTCCCAATCCTCTTACCGATTTGTTGCCTCTTTTTGTTCTGTTAATTTAATTTTTTTTTTTAAATTTTTGCAACCATCGAATTTCCATATTTTCATTAATCAGCTATGGCGATCCGGCAAACACTTTCGTATTCCAGCTACGTTGCTGAAAAAATCTGCTCCGCAACCACGGCCACGGCCAACGCTTCCACCCCCACCGGCAGCCGTCGTCTTTTCCAGCGTTGCCTCTTCTCTCAGTTAAAAACCTGATGCCAATCGTGTACCCGATCACCAGTCCTCCCCTAAACCCCAACCCCAAAGCCCCGGAACCTCCTCACCCTATTCCCATGCCTTCTGCTCCTCTATTGCCGGTGATATTTTCAGAGGAGGTGCAAGTTATGCTATTATCAATCATTGAAATATGCAACCTTGATATAGACCGAGCTTGTTCCATCTTTGTTTGTTTAGTTTCTGAGGATTAAGGTTTGATTGGTAGCAGCTAGACATTTCTTGTTTGTTTGAATTGGTTAAAGATTTGTTGGTGAACAATTTGCTGTTTAATAAAAGGTATTGTGTTGGAGAAAAAGCCCCTTTTGAAGGGTTGAATAGTCAACTTTAGCACGATTTACGGATAGGCTCCGATGTATATCATCGAGAGTTAATGATATCATTAAATACTCCATACGGAGTAGTTGATGATGGGCTTTGGAATCGCTCGATTCGGATGTCGGGTGAATAAGAAATTAATGGCTAAAGTTGGTAGAAAATATGTAGGAGATGGGTGTAGAAGGGAGGACCTCGCCTCATTCTCCCACATAGGTAACTTGAGGCTTGTGAGCTCATGTAATAAGAGCTAGTGTATACTCTTATAGATGTGCCCCAAGGGGCAAGGCACTTTTGTGCAGGAGGGAGGACTTAGATTATTCCACACACGCGCGCGCGCCGCCGCCTTCCGGCCGGATCGGCTCGTGCTCGAGCTCGAGCTCGGGCTCGGTTCGGGTGTTACTATTAATTTTTTGGACAAAATTTCTTTATGAGATTTACCATAAATTAATTTTGGGATGTGATTGTGTCATTCGACCAATCAGAATTCATTGAGTCATTCGACCAATGAGAATTCAGACGACACATCATTCAACCAATCAGATGAGTGGATAAGTCGAAATTAGCCTAATAATTTCGACCTAGACGACTTTCCTTGAGGGAGAAGTCGGCCATTACTTTTCCAAGGGGAAAAGTTTGATGACGTGTCTCGGCCAATCATATTGAGTATTGGTTCATCCTCTCCACTCTATAAAGAACCCCATGGATGAGAGTTTAAGCATCGAATTTTCTCTTGTATCTTTCCACCACAAAGAGTCAGTCATGTTGTATAAATGTGGATTTCAAGGGAACTACAATGTCGAAAACGCAGAAAAACTAAAACGCAGAAAATTGGTTTGCTTGATATAACATGGAATCGTGTAGACACTTTCCTACAAAAGTATTTGCCCCTTACTGAATGTCTAGGGTGTCACAAATACTTTTGTGAGATAAGACTACGTTTTCCCTTCAAATTTAGGCACAAAAGATGGAGAATACTCTTGGAGATAGTTTGCAAGGTGTTTTTTACTCTCAAAGATGTATGTGCTAAATTATATCTTTTTTTTTATGTCATTAAAGCACTTAAACTGATCATATATATTGGTGAAAAACCGACCTTTTTATGTATGCAACCTTTGGAAACAAGTTACATACATAAAACAGTTGAAAAGGATGAAAAGACACACCATTTCAGAATTTCGGGCCACACATAAAACAGTTAAAAAGGATGAAAAGACACACCATTTCAGAATTTCGGGCCACAGGCGGGCGCCTGTGGCCAGCCTGTGAAGCCAAAAATTCGACCAAACTCTCTGATCAAATTTACGTACAAAATTCCCACAAAGGGAGCGCTTATGGTGACAAAGTGTCACTTCACACTGTTTCTCCAAATTCTGAATTTTGGTCCTTTAAGTGGATTTTCAGTCCTTTAAGTGATTTTCCCGAACTATACTTGATCATTTAAATCCGTAAACTCGTAAATACTTATATGAGCGTACACTCCATACCTCCAAACTCATATTATAGCATTCCGAGTTTACCCATCTTTGTACCAAACCCCGATTACATAAATGAACATGGTAACACTTAAATTACCAACAATCCTCCCCCATTTAAGTGTAATCCTTGGTTTAGCTGAAAACAGTCATAACATAACAACTCATGCATCAATGATAATGTCACGAAGATTGAATTATCACCTAGTAATATTACACATTTCAAATATTCGAGTATTGAGGTGTGTCTAAGCATTGAACCCTTTACACGTTTTGAATACATGAAGATAACATACACATGAGTTAATATAACTCCAAAAGCTTATTCTTGACACTAATTATTCAGGCCTTGTGTCCATATCCATTCATGATCATATAGAAAGCCAACTCTCGAACTTCCTTGAAGCGGCCAAACTTCATACTCATATAGGTGAGCCTTTAAATAATCGTGCACCTGCAATTGCACTTTGTCAAAGACTCATTAAGAAGAATCCCTTCATCCTTAACTTACAGGTAATAGCACATACCTCGGGATTATATCATGTGTTCAAATCTAGATAATAGGCCTTCCACATTGAATTCTGCCTCTAACATTGTATTAGAAGGGAATTGGGTATCCTATCACCAAGATTCAAATGAGTTGTAAACCCATCCCGATTACAGACTTTTGTACCAAGTCTCTAGCCAATCCTTTGGTTAAGTGATCGGCTAAATTATGTTGAGATCTCACAAAGACAACCGAAATCACCCCATGAGTGATCAACTCACGTACCGCGTTATGTCTAACACCCAGGTGTCGCTACTTACCATTATACACTTGACTATATGCTTTAGACAAGGTAGAAGCACTATCACAATGGATAGAAATGGGTGAAATTGGTTTTGGCCATAACGGAATTTCATATATCAAATTCCTAAGCCATTCCGCCTCTTTTCCGGCTGCTGCTAAGGCAACAAATTCCGACTCCATAGTCGAGCTAGTAATACATGTTTGCTTTTTGGAAGCCCATGAAATGGCACCTCCTCCAAGTAAAAATACCCAACCACAGGTAGAAGAATGATCCTCTACATTGGAAATCCAACTAGCATCTGAGTATCCTTCTAGTACTGAAGGATAACCAACATAAGTCAAGCCAAAATCCTTGGTTAACTTAAGATACCTTAGTACACGAGTTACTGCACGCCAATGATGACTACTCGGATTACTCGTGTACCTGCTTAGCTTTCCAACTGCATAAGCAATATCCGGACGTGTGCTAGTCATAGCATACATCAAACATCCTATCACCCGAGAATACTCAAGTTGTAATATCGGTTTCCATTATTAGGCATGAGTTTCTCATTAGGATCCATGGGAGTATTGGCTGGAGTAGAATTTTCACAATTGAATTTCTTCAACACTTTCTCAAAATAATGAGATTGTGTCAACGAGATCCCTTTGTCACTCCGTTTGATCTTGATTCCAAGAATCACATCCGCCTCCCCCATATCTTTCATAGAGAAACTTGATGACAAAAAGGCCTTACAAAGATCAACTTGTTCTTGGTTAGTTCCAAAGATCAACATGTCATCAACATATAAGCAAATTATCACACCATTACCGGTATTGTCAAATTTTCTATATAAACACTTGTCTGATTGGTTAAGCTTAAAACCACTAGACAAGACAGTCTCATCAAATTTATGATGCCATTGTTTAGGTGCTTGTTTAAGCCCATACAATGATTTAACAAGCTTACATACCTTATGCTCATTTCCAGGCATAACAAACCCTTCCGGTTGTTTCATATAAATTCCTTCTTCTAAATCTCCATTTAAGAAGGTCGTTTTAACATCCATTTGATGGATCACTGATTTTTATAGCGGCTAGGGCAATCAACAATCTAATTGTGGAGATTCTAGCAACAGGTGCATAGGTATCAAAATAATCAATGCCTTTCTTTTGTCTAAAGCCTTGAATTACCAATCTGGCTTTATATCTGTCGACAGTGCCGTCAACTTTCATCTTTCTTTTAAAGATCCACTTGCAACCCAAAGGTTTGCAACCACGAGGAAGATCCGTAAGGATCCACGTGTTGTTTCCCATTATGGAATCCATCTCATCATTGATGGCTTCTTTCCAAAACGAAACATCCTGAGACTCCATGGCCTCCTTAAAAGTCTTAGGATCCTCATCAATATTATAACAATATGAATATTGGAACCCTACTTCATCTCTTGTTCCTTCTACCAAATAAGTTTGATAGTCGGATCCAAAAGACTTTGCTTTCCTAGCCCTTTTGCTTCTACGAAGCTTCAAAGGCTCATCTTGAGAACTAATATCATTATTGTTCTCCACTCCAACATTAATAGGAGTTATATCCTTCGGTCTTTGTATAGACAAAAACCGATTTTCATCAAAGATAGCATCTCTTGATTCAATCACAAAATGAATAACAACTAAATCATTAGGCTCTATAACATAGAACCTATAAGCCTTGGAATGCATAGCATATCCAATAAATATACAATCAATGCCTCTCTCACCCAAGGTTTTAATCTTAGGCATGGTGAGCCTTACAACAGCCCTACATCCCCAAACTCGTAGATAACTCAAGTTTGGCTTTTTTTGAACCAAAGTTCATATGGGGTAATAGGATTTCTTTTATTAGGAACTCTATTCAGCAAATAACAAGCCGTTAACATGGCTTCTCCCCAAAATCCCTTACTCAAGCCTGAGTAAGATAGCATGGAATTAACCATCTCTTCAAGAGTACGGTTTTTCTTTTCCGCTATACCGTTTCGCTGTGGTGTGTAAGGCGCCGTAACCTCATGTATAATCCCACATGACCCGAAAAAGGTTGGATCAAAGTATTCACCACCTCGATCAGTACGTAATTTTTTAATTTTAGAGGTTAATTGCAACTCAACTTCACTTTTATAGATTTTGAATTTATCGATTGCCTCATCTTTAGAATGAAGTAAAAACACATAACAGAACCGAGTGCAATCATCTATAAAAGTCACTACATATCTTTTGTTGCCAAAAGAAGGTGTAGCACAAAAGTCACATAGATCACTATGGACAAGATCCAAAACTGAAGACGACCTTTCAACACTATGAAAAGGTTGTCTAACAATTTTGTTCAACATGCATGTATCACATTTATTTACATTCATATCAAAAGATGGAATCAAATCATGTTTAGACATTAATAACATGCATTTGTAGTGAACATGTCCTAACCGACCATGCCATAAAACAGAAACATTAACATCATGATTCATACAAACATTATTCACAACATCATGCTGGATGTTAAGCATAAACATACCATTACAAAGATAACCAAATCCTATGAATACACCAAATTTACTTAAAATGTATTTGTCAGACTCAAAGACTTGTTTAAAGCCATCTTTACATAACAAACTTCCTGAAACCAAGTTTTTCCGGATCCCCGGAACAAATAGCACATGTTTTAAAGTTACAAATTTGCCAGAACTAAAAGGTAAAATAACAGTTCCTCTTCCACGAATGGCGGCCTTTGACTCGTTTCCCATAAAAAGCATGGATCCATCGTTAACAGGTTCATAATCTTTAAACCAACGTTGATCCTTGCAGACATGCCTTGGTTCACCCAAGTCAATCCACCAAGCAACATCATCATCCTGCACATAAAATGCCTCAGAAATTAGTGGTACATAATTCATATCAGAATTAAATCCACAAACAATATTCTGACCTTGATGTTTAGGAGCACCTTGGTCCTTAGACCCTTGCCCCGAATCGTTGTTTGGCCCTTTCGATTTTTTTACAAATCGACAATCAACCTTAAAATGCCCAACTTTCCCATAAACCCAACAAGCACCTTTCGGTTTCTTGTTGGCATCTTTGCCGTTGTTTTTAGATGATTGCCCTTTTCTTTCTTCCAGGTTCTTTTGAGAACTTTCCCGGTTTCCACCATATTTATGGAAGTCGAATCCATTACCTCTTTACCCTTGGTTTTACCGTTCTCTTGCGCCCTTAGAGATTCCTCTATACGCAAGTGACTACCAAGTTCTACCAGAGATAATTCTTCTTTCTTATGTTTCAGAAAATGTTTAAAATATTTCCAAGATGGTGGCAATTTATCAATTATGCTTGAAACAGAAATAGACTCATCCATTTCCATTTTATGCTGTGCAAATTGACCCAAAATGCGAAGAAGTTCATTGTACTATTCCATTACCGAACGTGAATCCACCATATTATATTTCATGAAGTTTCCAACCAAGAACTTTTTACTAGATGCATCTTCATCCATGTATTTTGATTCTAAAGAATCCCAAAGTTCTTTGGCAGATTCAACATTTTGGTAAATATCGAACAGAGCATCAGACATACCGTTTAGAATGTGGCCTCTACAAATGTAGTCATCATTCTCCCACTTGTTCTTCCTCCTCAGTTCCTCCAACGGTCCGTCATCCATCACTTCAGGCATTGTGTACTCAACACATACACCACCTTCAAAGTTGTCAACAGAAAATGCATCTTTCTCTGCCATATTCTGAAATTTACTCCATCGAACTTTTCCAACTTCCCAAAATTTGCAGTCATTTCTTTGACACTCGACATTGTTAAACTAATAACTGGATTTCAAGGGAACTACAATGTCGAAAACGCAGAAAAACTAAAACGCAGAAAATTGGTTTGCTTGATATAACGTAGAATCGTGTAGACACTTTCCTACAAAAGTTATTTGCCCCTTACTGAATGCCTAGGGTGTCACAAATACTTTTGTTAGATAAGACTACGTTTTCCCTTCCAATTTAGGCACAAAAGATGGAGAATACTCTTGGAGATAGTTTGCAAGGTGTTTTTTACTCTCAAAGATGTATGTGCTAAATTATATCTTTTTTTTATGTCATTAAAGCACTTAAACTGATCATATATATTGGTGAAAAACCGACCTTTTTATGTATGCAACATTTGGAAACAAGTTACATACATAAAACAGTTGAAAAGGATGAAAAGACACACCATTTCAGAATTTCGGGCCACAGGCGGGCGCCTGTGAAGCCAAAAATTCGACCAAACTCTCTGATCAAATTTCTGTACAAAAAATTCCAACAAAGGGAGCGCTTATGGTGACAAAGCGACCTTTGTCACTGCTTTCTCCAAATTCTGAATTTTGGTCCTTTAAGTGGATTTTCAGTCCTTTAAGTGATTTTCCTGAACTATACTTGATCATTTAAATCAGAACTCGTAAATACTTATATGAGCATACACTCTGCACTCCCAAACTCATATTATAGCATTCCGAGTTTACCCATCTTTGTACCAAACCCCGATTACATAAATGAACATGGTAACACTTAAATTACCAACAAGTCATATAGATCTAGATATTGAGTCGAAGAGAAGTCGGAGCACTCTATAAGTTCGCCGGAGCTCGGATTTTTGAAGTGCCTCTAAATCCGAGACATAAAGCAGTTGTATCTTGGGAGACAGTTGCGACTACTGTGGGCACCATACCGGAGCAATTTGTCTTAAGGAAAGAGTAACTACTCGCCTCGGTTTGATTTCTAGTCCTTTGTTTTCTGCATCAAACTTTTATTGTTCCTTGTTAGAGTTAGATCTGTATGATACTATAGATTGTGTTAGATCTGTTAGATAATATGACTATTTATATTCGCATTATTTATTATCTAATTTAACAATCCGTAATTTCTTCCGTAAATTACGGATTTGTTCCGTAAATCACTCCACACACGATACACCTATCCTAACAAGCTTAAGACAAATTGATTCGTGTGGTAAAAGATCGTTTGGAACATGTTAATTTGCAGATCTGGTCGAATTATTTTTAGTTCAATTGTACGTGTTGTGATGCGCTAAATTTAGGGCTGTTGTAATGTAAAACTCGTTAATTTCTGAAAAATTGATTGGTTTTAGTATGATTACACACCATGTCCAAACTTGTCGATCTTCTGTTCATCGAACAGAAATGGAAGGATACACCGAGGTGAATCCGGATGTGACTATGTTTAATGTGACACAAGTGTACGTGCATGTGGTAGCACTAGACGTAGCACCAGTGACCGGTTAGTCTCATCCCTTGGATGGAGAAGTTCGGTGGTGCGACGAACGAGGTTGTGAATGGTCAAACCGGATTGATCAGTATTTTGACTGAACTGTCTATTGAGCACAAAAGTGATGCTCTGTAGAGAGCCATTGAGATTGGCTTTAAGATCTGCTTACATGCTTGAGTAATGTTGCTTGTGTCACTATGACCAGGACTTGCAAATTTTCAAATTTGTTCATCCATTGATGAACATGGCGTTGCTACCAAATTGGAAATTTGATCCAAATCACAAGTGTTTAATATGTGTTGAAGCCATGTTGGCTAACTCACCGTTTGACCGGTAGAAAGGAACACATAACCTCTAGATTCGTGTAAACTAGAGGTGATAAAGTATGATGTTACTTTATTGAGTATAGCACCAAATATTGTCATATTTAAATAAGGTTTGTGATGCCTTAAGGGTTGTCAGAATGAAGGTGATAATAAACATAGCAAACGGATGAGATGTATCCGTGGTGATTGTGGTGGTGGATATGAGGTATTGTTTCATGAGTCTTGCTAAGGGCCCGGCATCATTCATCAAACAACTACACCATACACACCTTAGTCAAACGGTACTACTAAACGCAAGAACCGAACTCTTTAGGAGTTGATGGATGCTATGTTGATAAGTTCAGGTTTACCTCAGAACTTGTGGGGGGAATTATCCTCTCAGCAAAATTCATTCTGAACAAGATCCCTTCAAAGAAGAAGGATGACACCCCGTATGAGTTGTGGAAAGACCAAGGTCTAGCTACAGATTCTTGGAAATGTGGGGGGTGTTTGGCTAAGGTAAAAATACCCAAACCAAAGCAAGTGGAAATAAGACCGAAAACGATTGATTGTATATTCATCGGATATAATTTCAAGAGTATTGCCTATTGGTTTCTGGTGCATAATACCGACATGGTGATGTCATCACCGAGTCTGCTAATGTTGTGTTCTTTAGAGATCTCTTTCCATATAAGGAAACAGATAAAACAAGCATGAGTAAGCGGACATATGAGTCTTAATTAGAGTGTGATCCTCAATAACTTGAGGGCTAGGACTTCCAAGTCTTTTGGTCCTGATTTTCTGACCTATATGGTAGAAAATGAACCCAGGACATATGCCGAGGCAATGTAAATTCCAGAAGCTCATTTCTGGAAAGAGTCTATAAATAGAGAAATCCATCATGCAAAACCACACTTGGGAGTTGGTTGATTTTCCACCAGGAAATAAACCACTCGGGTGCAAGTGGATTTTCCAGAAGAAGTTAAAGGTTGATGGATTTATTGTAAGGCGGGTAGCCCGAGGGTATCAACAGAAAAAAAAAAAAAAGGCCTTGGCGTTTTACTCACCGGTTGTGAGAATTACTTATATAAGGGTTCTCATCGATATAGCTGGAGTCTATAACCTAGAAGTCCATCAAATGGATGGTTATGGTGAGTTGAAAGAAAAGATGTAATTGGAACAACCCGAGGGGTGCATAGTTCCGGGACAAGAGAGTAAGGTGTGTAGACTTGTGAAGTCTCTCAGTGGGCTCGAATATTAGCCAGAGCAATGGCATATCGAGTTTGACAATGTTATGTTGTCAAGTGGGTAGGACATATATATGTCTACATTAAGAACACACCTATGTGATAGTATGTCTATGACATACTAATAATCGGAAGTACTCATGAGAGTATCATGAATACGAAAACGATGTTGACAAGGGACTTCGATGTAAAGGGCCTGAGAGTTGCAGATGTGAGCACTCCACTTGACCTAAGTATGCACTTAGTCAAGGACAGAGGTGAACCTGTCCATCAATTGAGATATTCTCAAGTGATCAGAAGTCTGATGTACATAACCAACTGTACACGACCAGACTTAGCATGTTCAGTGAAGAAACTGAGTAGGTTCACGAGAAATCCAGATCATAGTCGTAGGAAAGCCTTAAATAGGTTGTTGAGGTATATGAAGTACACTATGAGTCTGGGACTGTGATATACTAGATATCCAAAGCAGTATTAGAAGGATCTTTGTGATGCCAACCGGATATCGACACGAAGATTCAAAGTCAACCAAAGGATACTTATCCACGATTGGTGGTGTTCTTTGTGTCTGAAGTCTACAAGACAAACGTGCATAGCTCGTTCCACAATGGAAGCTGGGTTTATAGCCTTGATAAGGCTGGAGAAGAAGTTGAATGGCTTTGGAATTTCCAAGAGGATGTTCCATGCCAGTGGCTGCTATCCGCATACGCTGCGATAGTCAGTCGGCTAAAGGAAGGACATAGTGAAGTGTTTATAATGGTAAGTCTCGACACATACGGCGTAGACACAATACCATTAAATAGATGATCTCTAATGGTTTGATTTCCGTCGATTATATACGATCGAAGGAGAATCTTGCAGATCCGCTTACAAAGGTTTAGCTAGAGATCAGGTGTCAATCTTGACAACCGGAATGGGACTGAAGCCTATTACGCATGTTTCCTTGTAGTGGAAACTCAACCATGTTGACTGGATATCCCAAGATCATGGTTCAAAAGGGACAACTAAGCTATAAGGAACAGTCCACCACTTACCCATTCTGAGAGAATAAAAGTGCTATCTGTAGATGGTATGAGGTTAAGCGAAGCTTTTAATGATTCCTATATCTTGATATTCAAGTGGGGTAGGGCAGAATACCCTTGATAGGAGGTCACCTATGTAAGTGCGAAGTGGGGCCGCTTCTATGAGAATTTTGAGGCTTGAATTCTCTAAAGCACTTTCTGAAACCAAGTGTTGTCTAGGCCCGAGACGGACACAACCATGAGAACCGAAAGGTGCTAGGGGAAATATTGTGTGAGTGCTATTGTCTTGGTTTACACTAAAGGCTGAACAGTTCAAGACCTAGTTCACTGATTAGCCGAGTAAATCCGATAGTACTTCACTAAGGCAGGTTCAAGGCCAGAAGCAACCTCTCCTGATGCAATATTTTTTCGTCTGACTTCTCTTCAGAGTCTGCATTTGCATTTGCATTAATTTTCATTCATGTGGGGGATTGTTGGAGAAAAAGCCCTTTTTGAAGGGTTGAATAGTCAACTTTAGCGTGATTTATGGATAGGCTCCGATGTATATCATCGAGAGTTAATGATATCATTAAATACTCCATACGGAGTAGTTGATGATGGGCTTTTGAATTGCTCGATTCGGATGTCGGGTGAATGAGAAATTAATGGCTAATTAAAGTTGGTAGAAAATATGTAGGAGATGGGTGTTGAAGGGAGGACCTCACCTCATTCTCCCACATAGGTAACTTGAGGCTTGTGAGCTCATGTAATAAGAGCTAGTGTATACTCTTATAGATGTGCCCCAAGGGGCAAGGCACTTTTGTGCAGGAGGGAAGACTTAGATTATTCCACACACGCGCGCGTGCCGCCGCCGTCGTCCGGGCGGCTTGGCTCGTGCTCGAGCTCGAGCTCGGTTCGGTTTGGTTCAGGTGTTACTATTAATTTTTTGGACAAAATTTCTTTATGAGATTTACCATAAATTAATTTTGGGATGTGATTGTGTCATTCAACCAATCAGAATTCATTGAGTCATTCGACCAATGAGAATTCAGACGACACATCATTCGACCAATCAGATGAGTGGATTAAGTCGAAATTAGCCTAATAATTTCGACCTAGATGACTTTCCTTGAGGGAGAAGTCGGCCATTACTTTTCCAAGGGGAAAAGTTTGATGACGTGTCTCGGCCAATCATATTTGAGTATTGGTTCCTCCTCTCCACTATATAAAGAACCCCATGGATTAGAGTTTAAGCATCGAATTTTCTCTTGTATCTTTCCACCATAAAGAGTCAGTCATATAGATCTAGATATTGAGTCGAAGAGAAGTCGGAGCACTCTATAAGTTAGCCGGAGCTCGGATTTTTGAAGTGCCTCTAAATCCGAGACGTAAAGCCGTTGTATCTTGGGAGACAGTTGCGACTACCGTGGGCACCATACCGGAGAAATTTGTCTTAAGGAAAGAGTAACTACTCGCCTCGGTTTGATTTCTAGTCCTTTGTTTTCTGTATCAAACATTTATTGTTCCTTGTTTGAGTTAGATCTGTATGATACTATAGATTGTGTTAGATCTTTTAAATAATATGACTATTTATATTCTCATTATTTATTATCTAATTTAACAATCCGTAATTTCTTCCGTAAATTACGGATTTGTTCCGTAAATCACTCCACACACGATACACCTATTCTAACATATTGTGCTTTACATTTCTAGTCTCTTTGCCTAAACTTAGTGCTAAGAAGTTGATCATTGTGTTTGAGAAAAGTTAGTAACTTTGTAAATAAACATAATAATTGTATCTTCTTGCCATTATAGGTTCAAATGTGACTGGTTATGTGAATATGGTTGGTGATTATGAAAGGCTTTGGATGATGTTTTATTTTTTCTTTTCTTTTTTTTGAGTAATGATCCGGACACAACCGTTGTGACACAACAAGTGGCACATCATGTATCGACACCGTTGATCATGATGTAATAATGATCAATTAGTTTAATATGCATCACCTTGAAACAAAGAAAGAAAAGCTATACGTTGATGGTGGGTTTGTGTATGATTTGGAATAAAATTGATGCGGTGATATTGATGTCACTTGCATTTACGATTAGAGAATTGATGCAAAGGACATCGATGTCACTTTGATATGTCATTGCATATACAATTTACAATGTTTTTGTTTCTGCAATTTGGGTGTTGATGTCACTGCATATACAATTTCATACAAAAATTGGTAACTTTGTAAAATAAGTGTGGTGTCATTCAGATTAGGGTGTAATCGACCCGAGTCGAGTCGATACTCCCTAGGCTCCAGCTTGAATCGACTAAAAAAGTTCGGGCTCAATTGAGCCATAAAAAGGCAACATCGAACTCGACTGGCTAAGTACTCGATATAGCTTGACGCGGCTCATAAGCTCGATTTCCCCTGAAAAATCTTCCTAATTTCGGGACAAAAAGTTCAACAAAAATGTTGATGTCACTGCATATTTGATTGCCGATGTCAGTACATAAATTGTTGATGTCATTCATATATGATTGCTGATGTCACTGCATAAAATTTTTGATGTCACTGCATATCTGATTGCCGATGTCACTGCATAAATTGTTGATGTCACGCATATATGATTGTTGATGTTACTGCATAAAATGTTGATATCACTACATATATGATTGCCGATTTCACTGCATAAAAATATGAATTAATGTGAAAGAATTATGTTGATCGGAGTTTTATATCAAAAAAATATAGCCGTTTGAAGTCGAATTTATAAAGAAAAAAATCGATTTTCTGAAATTAATTCAAAAAAAATCAAATGTCATCACGGTGTTGCTTCATCAAACGTCATTGCATCCCGGTGATCACTGCATCCCGATGGTCTCTGCATCGCGGTGTCTCTACATCGAGGGTGGCCACTTCATCGAGGTGTCTCTGCGTCGGGGGTGGCCACTGCATCGCGGTGTCACTTCATCGTGATGTCTCTGCATATATGATTGATGATGTCACTAAATAAATTGTTGATGTCATTCATATATGATTGCTGATGTCACTACATAAAATGTTGATGTCACTGCATATCTGATTGCCGATGTCGCTGCATAAATTGTTGATGTCATTCATATCCGATTGCCGATGTCACGCATATATGATTGCCGATGTCACTGCATAAAATGTTGATATCACTGCATATATATGATTGCCGATGTCACTACATAAAAATATGAATTAAGGTGAAAGATTTATGTTGATCGTAGTTTTATATCAAAAGATATAGCCATTTGAAGTCGATTTTGTGAAGAAAAGAAATCGATTTTATGAAATTAAGTTGGAAAAATATCAAATGTCGTCACGGTGTTGCTTAATCAAATGTCACTACATCCTGGTGATCACTGCATCCCGATGGTCTCTGCATCGCGGTATCTCTGCATCGAGGGTGGCCACTTCATCGCGGTGTCTCTGCATCGGGGGTGGCCATTGCATCGCGATGTCACTTCATCACGATGTCTCTGCATAAATGATTGCCTATGTCACTGCATAAATTGTTGATATTGTTAGAAGTAATATCGTCGGATCAATCATAGATTGTCCCGATTACGCAGCGGAAATATCGGATCTAGATCTAAACGAAACAAAGAACATAAATTAAAGATCAAACTACAAGGAAGTTTGGATTTTTTACCTTTTTATGGTGCTTAACTCCAAGAACAAAAGTAGTATCCACGCAAGTTGAGAAGCCACAGCCTTCCAACGTGTGTCTCCCAGCAACACCAGGTGGATGGTGTTTCCCGCCGCCGGACCTCCTTGATATGCTACCGGAATAATCCCGAAGATTATTCCAACTCCAAACCCGAAGAAAGATGGACGAAAATTCTAAGCCACTCTCTTCCAATATGGCGTGTTGTATATGTGTGTCAAAAGGCTTGAAAGAACTCTCTTTATATAGGAGAGTAAAACTTAACCTCCAAGGATTAAATAATTAAGAGATAATTAATACATTAATCATTTTTCCAAATAAAAGATAAAGAAAATAATTATCCCAAACAAATTAGGATAAATCATATTATTATCTAATATTCCATGAATTATCAATTAACAAATAAAAGATAAATCACATGTGATGAGAGATAAATTAACACTCATTATTATAACATTTCACCCCATTTCTGATACCGTTTTGAGCATTATTGTACCAATTCAAGTCATAATTACTAAGTTTTATCAAAATGTATAAGTAGTAATTATTATATAAGATATCGTATAATTTCATAAAATATACTAAAAACTCATAAAAACCTAAATCGTTATAAATAGATATTATCGTTATAAATTTAACAAAACTTATAGTTTTTGTGGTCGAGTTATCGTGGCTCGTGTTTTGATTGCTTTGAGGTACGTGTGATGAAAAAATCAAGAATTAATATCAAACAAGAGAAAAACCGAAGAAGGATATTTTTCAAAGTCCGGCCCGAACCAAAAAGACCGGCCCGAGCCGAATCTCTCTCGCCATCAAAGACATGGGGACCGTCGGAGAGAATCTCCATCATGCACCGCCCGAGCCGAGAAAAGCCCGGCCCGCGCCGGTGCTACCCTATAAATACTCCCCTCAGTCCATTTGTTCAAGATGCCTCAAAAATATATATATATCTCTATATATATTTTCCTCTACCTCTTTCTTTTTATTTCTTTTGTGTTTTGGGCCCATATATATATATATATATATATATATATATATATATATATATATATATATATATATATATATATATATATATATATATATATGTATGTATATATATATGCATATGTGTATAAATAAATAGAGTAGTATCGTTGTAATGCTTGGATTTATTATCGAGGATTGTTGTCTCGGAAGCCGTTGTTACTTTCACGAGGATTAGACTCCAATTCAAAGATTATGTAATCGGTAATTTTCTAATGTTATTATGTTTATTATTTCTATCTATTTATATACATATATATATTAGTAGTAGTAATATCTAGCCAAAATATGAATCTGGATTAGTTAATCTTTTTGGTAAAATGGATGATCGACTCTGGTAATAATGATTAAAACCAATTATAATGAATCTCTTTCTATTTGCACTTAATGAAAGTAAAAATTGAATTAGCCACTTGATTTTCACTAGAAACGTAAGCTAATGAATTGACAACTCGCGATTAGAATACGAGATCGTAATAGAAAGACCGGAGGGTAAAATTTGTTCGAGTGAAAACGTGACAACGGAATCCTATTTCCTACCCGGGGGCAGATTTGTCTTGGGAAAGATGAATCTTATTAAATTTGTGCTCAAGATCGTAATAATGTTAAAATCAACGGTTTAATTGAAACTAACACCGGAAAGTTAAATCGATCCGCCTGACAACCGGAGCCTTTTGAATAACATCGGCCGTCGACAAACGGAATAACCTCTTTTATCCGGGGTAGATTTGTACTGCACTGCTCGTACTAACCGAGATTAGCATGGGGCGCTTGTGGAGATTAAACTAATGACAATTTGACATATGACAATTTCATACGCTCGTGTAAGGAAGAGTTGTCTAGTTTAGGAGTACACCGGTTCATACATAATTGACCTCCTTGCATCAAGGAAAAGATCTGTCTCATTCAATTTCACTACAAAAAGATATTGATTCAGTAAAGTATTCTTGGCTAGATCTAAAAATATATATATTATTTATTTTTTTTACTGCTTTACTAACAATCTAACTAATCTAACTATCTAACCCGAGGAAAATGGTAAAAACTGTGACTTAGATCGAGTTAATAATAGCTTTTTGGTGTTTAACCACACTTTGAATTAGATCTTAATTTCCCTGAGGATACGACCTGACTCACCAGACTAGCACTACAATTTGACCCGGTACACTGCCGGTAAGGATCGTAAAACCTAGAAAAGGTCCGTCAGCTTTCTGGCGCCGTTGTCGGGGAAACGACGCTAATTCATTGTGTTCGAATGGTTTCTACTTGTATTAGCTCAAAATTCTCAAGGATAAGTCAACACTCTTCTTATCACATTTCTTTTTTTATTTTCCGTTGGTACCTACCTTCTTTTAGTTACCACTTTTCTTCTTCTACAAAATTCGAGCATTTTCTATTTTAGATAGTTGATGACCAGAAGTGGTAAGGCCCCACTCACTCCTTATAAGCCTGACATAAACACTTACGAAAGGCAGTTAAGAGTAGAAAGTAAACGAGGTCATACTAGTCGTGAAATCGACCAAGGATCATCTTCAAATCGAAATAAGAAAATGGCGAGAGTAAGGATGAGGAATGGGTCAAGGTTCCTAAAATATTGAAAAATCCAAGAATGGGTAGGACCTTGTTCAATGAGCAGGTTAAAAAGGAATCAAGTTTGAAAGGGCCAATTCAAACCGAACCTTATCCGGCTCAACCCAAATTCACCTCGATTCAATCGATAGAGGCGACACCATATCCAAAGGCATATTTTGAAGAAAAAGGTGCTGTAATGATAACACGTTGTCCTCAAAAGGCACAATCATTCCAGGAAGCTTTACCATCTTCGTTTAACGACAAGGGTAAGGGAGGTATACGTTCTAACCCTACTTTAATTGATCTTGAATTACTCCCCCATTCCCCGAAAAAGGAAATCAAAGAGATGAAGTTGGATAAGAAGTATGCACATTTTCTGACACTTTTCGGCACTTAACAATTAATAGCCCTTTCATCGATATTTATAAGGGAGAGCTTAGTTTGGGAATTAATGATGAGCGCGTTGTCTTTAACATTTACAATTCATTGAAATATCCATGCACTACACTAGAATCTTGTTCTTGTGTGGACCCTTTGTGTCCTTTTGCTGTGGATCGTACTAACACGCAGGTAATTGAAAAAGATGACTTCAGCAATAATGTGAAAGCTCGCAAACCCAAAGCTCGAAAATCAAAGGAAAAGGTCAAGAATCGTTTGGATTGGTGGAAATTGTCTGCTCTATGTTGGAGACCGGTATTAAAGACGGATGTGGTGCGTGAGGATGACCCACCACCAGTGCATTAGAAAACCGGAGCAGAAAGTCTAGTTGTAGACTATAAAACGGGTACCATCCTATTTACTCCTTAAGCATTTTTTTTTAGTTAGTTCACGAAATTAATTATTACATGCTTTTGTGAGTAAATGTTAGAAGTATCCTATTTTATTTTAGTATATTAGTTAATCATCATCATTTTGGTTGTTTAAGTTTGTCGAGCAAACGACGTTAACCAAAAGCGCTACCGGGAGGCAGCCCGTAAAAATGTTAAATATAATAATTACTCATACTTTGGATAATACTTTGCGAATACTTCGGATTGATTTTCATTTTGTTTCACCAAGTCTTAGGATGAATGTTTGAATGTCATTAAAACGGGAACGATTAGGTGGTTATCCGAAAATCCCGAGAGAAAGCAAAGAGAAAATTCAAATGCATCATTTCTTGGACTAAGGTTGATAGAACGATTTGAAATAACCCTTGAGGATCTGGGTATAAAAGACTCAGAGTTAATACTTTGCCATACGTTACATTTCATGATCTAGTCTGTTTTAAATTTCAAATAACATGTGACATGTATTAGTTCAAATACTATGGAATTGAGGAGGTCATAACTTTAACCCACCCACCCACCCTTTAATATCATCCGAGTATTTGTTTTGACTTGTTTTAGTGCACCATTGCTTTCCCAACAACTTATTTACACTCACTTTACATTGAGGACAATGTAAGTTCGTAAGTGGGGAGTGGAGTCGTTGGTCTAGCAATGGAATTAATGTTTATTTTGTATCAATAAATCCCTTACTTTTTGATTTTTTTTTCGAGCATTATTTAGTTGATTAAAATAAATTGTATAAGGTATATATTTCATGGATTTGAAGATATAATGATCAATTTGGATGTGTATAACCAACGTGAACCGTAAGTGCATTGTAATTCCAAATATATTTGTGTAACATGAATTCCTTCACGTAAAGCCTTTGATATTCAAGCGGAAAATTTTAAACTATATCCATTCAATATCCTAGTGGTTATTCTATAGATAATTGCAGTAACTTAGTACCTAACTTTTGAATGTGTACTGTGAATATCTGAAGGTTTGAATGTGATAGGAAGGATATAAGTTAAAGAAGAATACCAAACTAAGATGAACTATTTATATGTCGGTTGTAGCTACCAATGATTTGAGTGCAGTAGGGCGTTATCACAAAACGTCCTATATCACTATGAGGTTTAAAAGCTCCCGACTGCCTGATGATAGTAGTCCAGCTAGGGTGTTATCACGAAACGTCCTATTGCTGGGAATGAAGGCATATGCTACAAATGTGAAAATTAAAAAAAAAATGACAATATGGAAATATGGTTGAAAACTTAGTTATCTTCTGACTATCCCCAGTATAAACTGAATGATATGCTTTAGGGATTATCCTAATAAGTACACGGAATGACTTTGTGTGGAAATGTTACTGCTTATACCTAGGAAAGTCATTAGACTTTGTCTGAATGGATATCTCATGCGCTTGCTTGAATTATTCAAGAGAGGATAGTGGAAATTGAAAAGGCTTGTCACACACACACTCTGTTATACATTTATATTAAGGTTAAAGCCTGGTTGTAATTCTAATGGTTGTATTATCTGGTTGTCCCTTATATCTTATATCTTCATGAATTTATCTCTCATTCATTTTGTTTTATCGCTTGTTTTGCTCGAGGACGACCAAAAGCTAAGTGGGGGGTTGTGATGAGAGATAAATTAACACTCATTATTATAACATTTCACCCCATTTCTGATACCGTTTTGAGCATTATTGTACCAATTCAAGTCATAATTACTAAGTTTTATCAAAATGTATAAGTAGTAATTATTATATAAGATATCGTATAATTTCATAAAAATATACTAAAAACTCATAAAAACCTAAATCGTTATAAATAGATATTATCGTTATAAATTTAATAAAACTTATAGTTTTGTGGTCAAAATTACCGTGGCTCGTGTTTTTGACTGTTTTCAGGGTACGTGTGACGAAAAATGAAGAATTAATATCAAAGCAAAGAGAAAACCGAAGAAGGATATTTTTCAAAGTCCGCCCGAACGAAAAGACCGCCCGAGCCGAATCTCTCTCCATCGGCACATGGGGACTGTCGGGAGAGAATCTCCATCAGAGCACCGGCCGAGCCGAGAAAAGCCGCCCGCCGGTGCACTACCCTATAAATACTCCCTCAGTCCATTTGTTCAAGATGCCCCAAAATATATATATATATATATATATATATATATATATATATATATATATATATATATATATATATATATATATATATATATATATATATTTTTCCTCTACCTCTTTCTTTTATTTCTTTTGTGTTTTAGGGCCCATATATATATATATATATATATATATATATATATATATATATATATATATATATATGTCTATGTATGTATATAAATATGCATATGTGTATAAATAAATAGAGTAGTATCGTTGTAATGCTTGGATTTATTATCGAGGATTGTTGTCTCGGAAGCCGTTGTTACTTTCACGAGGATTAGGCTCCAATTCAAGCAGATTGTAATCGGTAATTTTTCTAATGTTATTATGTTTATTATTTCTATCTATTTATATACATATATATATTAGTAGTAGTAATATTTAGCCAAGATATGAATCTGAATTAGTTAATCTTTTTGGTAAAATGGATGATCGACTCTGGTAATAATGATTAAAACCAATTATAATGAATCTCTTTCTATTTGCACTTAATGAAAGTAAAAATTGAATTAGCCACTCGATTTTTACTAGAAACGTAAGCTAATGAATTGACAACTCGCGATTAGAATACGAGATCGTAATAGAAAGACCGGAGGGTAAAATTGGCCGAGTGAAAACGTGACAACGGAATCCTATTTCCTACCCGGGGGCAGATTTGTCTTGGGAAAGATGAATCTTATTAAATTTGTGCTCAAGATCGTAATAATGTTAAAATCAACGGTTTAATTGAAACTAACACCGGAAAGTTAAATCGATCCGCCTGACAACCGGAGCCTTTTGAATAACATCGGCCGTCTGACAAACGGAATAACCTCTTTTATCCGGGGTAGATTTGTACTCGGTACCTGTTCAGACTAACTGAGATTAGCATGGGGCAGTTGTGGAGATTAAACTAATGACAATTTGACATATGACAATTTCATACGCTCGTGTAAGGAAGAGTTGTCTAGTTTAGGAGTACACCGGTTCATACATAATTGACCTCCTTGCATCAAGGAAAAGATCTGTCTCATTCAATTTCACTACAAAAAGATATTGATTCAGTAAAGTATTCTTGGCTAGATCTAAAAATATATATATTATTTATTTTTTTTCTGCTTTACTAACAATCTAACTAATCTAACTATCTAACCCGAGGAAAATGGTAAAAACTGCGACTTAGATCGAGTTAATAATACCTTCTTGGTGTTTAACCACACTTTGAATTAGATCTTCATATCCCTGAGGATACGACCTGACTCACCAGACTAGCACTACAATTTGACCCGGTACACTGCCGGTAAGGATCGTAAAACCTAGAAAAGGTCCGTCAACATGTCAAATAATTATCCAAGAAAACTAATTTCTTGATAACTAAATAATAAAAACATGCGCCCCACTTGTTAAACAATTAAGGTCCACGCATTTCTATATTTGACCAATGAGGTCAAAAGGTCAACACACTTATTTGGGCCGAGTCCACGAAAAATGTCTTTTCCGTGTATTTAATTATTTAGTCCAACTAAACAATTAAACCACATATCAAATTAAATATCTCAATCCACTATTTAATTATAAATGAGGTGAAACGACGAGAAATCCAATTATGCTATTTTGGGAGCCACGTCGGGGACCATGGACCCATATTCAGTAGTTACAATAAATTAGATAAAATCATTCGTCAGACATAATAATTATATCCAACCTATTAATTCCGGGATTACACCACCATAAACCCGAAACTGAACTCTATCGAATATAGATAACTTACACTCAATTTATGAGTCGAAAGCGTCCACTGATATAATCATTACATACGGATAAATCCTCCATAGACTGTTCACTTTGAGTCGGGATATTTCCGTAAACCCTTCTCGAAACATATTATCCTTATTTACCATTAACCCCCCATTGATCAATTAGTTCACATGTCTGACTAGTAGCTAATTAGTCTAAATATGAACCCGGCCGATCGATCAGTTTTTGGGGTTAACAAATAAGGGAACTGTCTGTCCTACTTCCCGGGGAAGGATTGGATTCCATATCGTGATAACACGTACTTACTCACTCATTCTAGAATAGAGCCAACGAGAAGCGTTGGACCACATACTACGGTGATCCTTACTAACACATCAAACTCTACCCTAGTCTAAGCGGTTGCTCGTGATCACCTCGGGATTGAGATTAATCCATATATGATCATCTTGTGATTCGATAAGACTTCTCGATTACGGAATTATATCGAGAACTCAAACCAAATCGGTCCAAATTTCTATATGATTATCATCATATATAAATGCCCCACTAGCTAGTACTTATTACCGATCCGGATAAGACTCACACACACCTAAAATGTTCTTGGCGCATTATTAGCATATTAATCATGAGACCATTGCTCGGATTAATCAACGCTACGGACTAAGTTAATTTTAAGTACATCTCACCAACTCAATCCTCTTGTGTATAGCCATACACCGAAGTTATGTGATTACATAAACGAGGTACTTAGGGTTTTCGTGAGTGTCTTAATTATAAGCATACAAAGATATAATAAGATGAATTATTAATTCTGTCCTAAAACAATTACATAATTGTCTTTCGGGCACTACGCCCAACAGATATCACGCATATATGATTGACGATGTCACTGTATATATGATTGTCGATGTCACTGCATATATGGTTAGTTAATCGGGTTGGTGACTGCATCGCGGTGGTCAATGCATTGAGGATGGTCAATGCATCGGGTTGGGCAATGCATCGCGGTGGTCAATGCATCGCGGTGTCTCTACATCGCAGTTGTCAGTGCATCGCAGTATCACTTCATCGCGGTGGTTATACATCACGGTGGTCAATGAAAAAAAGAAAAAATAAATATTTACTATCCGCCAAACAAAAACAGAAAAACAAAAACAAAAAAAAAAAAAAAACAGCTTCCAGGTGAATGGAAAAAAAATTAAAATAAAAAAATAACAATATACACAACAACAACAGCGTACATCGTCCAAGGTCTAGGCGTTTTTTTTTTCCTAATTTTTAATCTTATAACTAAGTGTTTGTTTTAGGTGTTATTTTTGTCTAATTAAAACCAATATATGTCCTTTTGAATAATTGCCCCTTGAATAAAATGATTACACTACTTCTCTTTATATAGGAGAGAATTCTTAATTTAAAGATAATACTCCTATTTTATCCTACGATAATTTAAAAATAAAACAATAACCTTTTATTCAAAACAATTATATGTAAACTTAATAATAAAACATTTATCTCTTTTTTTTTTTACATCTCTTTATCTCATTTGTCTACAACCATCCTTATCTCCCATTTTCCTACTACTTATTAATTGTGAGAGCAAAAAGCTCTCTCATTCACATCAGACTTTAGTAGTTTTCTGGTTTGAAAATTGTTTTCAATAATTACAATAATTTTTACCTCAGTGATTGTGTGTTTTAGTTGTGCGTCAAATATGTATCGATGATAGTTATGTGTTCTCTCTCTTTACATTTGGTTGTTTGTGTTTATTGTATAGTGGCTCATGCTCTTCTTCACATATGCTTCCAATTTTATCAATTTAAAAGATTTCATTTGGGTTTTCTGAACTTCCCCTCACATTACTGAAAGCCTGTGATTGTGGCTCATGAAATCCAGTTTTACAGAATAATATGCATGGTTAGTTTTTGAAGGTTTAAAAATGTTGTAGTTCATGATTATTTGGTTTTCCCTTGCTTCCCAAAAATTACAGATTATAGTTTCATCATGTTATGAATTCCTCTATCGTATTTTATAGTTCATTTTTTATCTGTGTTTTGTTAACTTTTTTTTGACAAGTCCTTCGAAAATAAGGTTGGAAGAAGCTACCCAATTCTGAAACTGTATATTGAAGAAAAAACCAATCGGGTAACAACATATGTATCTTCCAACTTGGCTTCAACTGAAATTGTATCTTATGCGCTTAACTTTTAGTTGTTTTAATTACTGAAAATAGTTGTGCATCCATCGTCAATTCATGGTTTTGGATAATACGTAAAATTCCTTGTTTGTGGAGTGAAAAATATTGGTACGTATTTAGCTTAAGTTTTTGCATAAAACATTTTTACTCATGATGTAATATTTTGTTGGCTTTGTAACCTATTACGACCATTATCATCATCTTTGTACAAATATACACATGCCTTTTTATCGTATTATTTAGCTTTAAATATATGTAGGGCTTATTATAGTATTGTTTCTACTTTCGTTTAATAATGTCAAATAAAATCACTATATGTAACATTTACATATTGGAAGTTTCATGTTACCTAAAGATACACTTAAATATGATATATAATAGAGATTATTTGAAAGGCGTATGCCGTGCCTTGCACGGCATACTCTCACACTAGTATCTTCTAATAGTTCCTTCATTCTTGGATGATGAAATGAACATCAATATTACAACATTTTGATCAAGCTATTTATGGAGGTTTATTGTTGCAGAAATGGTGGTAAGAGGAGGAGGAGGTGGTGGTGTAGAAATAAGTGGGGAAGATGATGTAAAAATTGTAATTACTATAAGTTTTTTTTAGAAACGTAATTACTATAAGTTAAAAGGGTGTTTTGTGATTAAAAAAAAACTGGAAATGGTAAAAAGAATTTGGATATAGTAGAATTTAATTTTAACGAGGGTGTGGTTTTATTGGTAGGGGTGTTCATGGATACGGTTTATCCGAAAACCGAACCGATCCGAGGTCATTCGGTTCGGTTCGGTTAATACCTATTTTCGGTTCGGTTTCGGTTTCGGTTACTAATATATAGAAACCGAAAATTTCGGATCGGTTAGGGTTCACGCTATAAATTATCCGTAACCGAACCGAAAACCGAACCGAACTAAAAACCGAACCGAACCGAATAAAAAACCGAACAATTAACCGAACCGAATTAAAAACCGAACCGAAACCGTACCGAACAAAAAAACTGTAACCGAATCGTTTATATCCAAAATCTAATTAGATTTTATAACTAAAATATTATATTTTTTTTGTAGAAATTGCTTATAACCGAACCGTTATCTGAACCGTTTATAACCGAATAAAAAACCGAACCGTTCATAACCAAATAGAATTGTTAAGTTTTATTTTGGTTTTCGGTTTCGGTTTCGGATATTTATTAACCGAAATTTTCGGTTCGGTTTCGGTTACGGCCATTAACCGCACCGAACCGAACCGTGAACACCCCTAGTTATTGGTAGAATTGTCATTTAAAAACTTAATGTGTGGTGCCCTAGGTAACCAACTATTTTTTAGAGTGTAGTGGTGCCCAAAGTAGAAAAAATGTGGTGCCTTTAAAGGCACCCTAGATTAAATCATGTTTGATATTGATTAATTAAAGATGCACGAAAAAAAGAAGGAGGCGTGCGATCTTGGGCGATTAATGCGCGCGCGCCACCAACCCAATACTGGCCGGCGGCGTCGGCGGCCCTGGACTGCCGGCCGGTGCCACCTCTTTTCGCTTTTTTGTTTTGTGTATTTAATGTCAATATAGTACATGGTTATTAAATTATTAATTGATTAAAAGTTAATTAATTAATCGGTTGGATGCTATAAAGACAAAAGTAGTTTAAAGTTCATCTTTTTCATAAGACGTGATTCTATGGATTAGATAGTAGATATAACTCGATTATATGGACACCAATTGATCATGGACTCGACCAATATGATAGATGTGAATGCTTTATTTTCTGTTGGATTTTATTATTGTCCTAGGCCGTTATGAAGAACGTGACCTAGTTTCATTTTTGCATCATCCCATTCCCGTTAGTTCCCCCCGTGTGCGGCGGGTGTAAAATTTAATAGTTAGATTTTATGTAACGATGCATTGAAGACAAAGACGAAGGCCCAAAGAAAGAGAAAAATAAAGATCCATGGAGATTGTGCATGTCAAAAATCCATTGGCGGTTCGCGACTACCTCGACTTGTGACCCACATTTAGTCGATTTGTATTCAAACCGCACTTAGGAAAAGTCTATGATCATACCGGTTATTTTGTGTGCGGAATGTTGTGTATGTTTTACTTTATATGATATTGTAGTAATATGCACGCTTAGATGAGACCGTAATTAAATATAAAATTAATTAAGCGAATTAATTTAAAATTATTCTCACGAAAAAAAAATCGAGTCATAAATATTTCTCCCAATAGTATAATGACGGTGAAGAGCCCTTGTTCGGATCCAACTGATTGGCCCACGTCGTGACTTGACCTACCTCGGGTATAAAAAAAAACCTGGGATTTCTTATGTCGGTGGTGTTAAAAGGGATTCATTCATATACTGTGAATTTGAAGATGATCAACCGTAATGTTGAACAAAATTAACAAAGTTTTGAACTTTTTATACCGCGTAAATATACATAAAATGATGATTAATCAGCAAAGTCTCGATTCAAATTGTTTGACGTGTTTGTAGGGACGGCTTCAGGAATTCTGCGACACAGATCGGGAATCGGGAGCGACACGTTGTATTATGTTTATAAGCGTTAATTTTAAAATCTGAGTAGGTTATGGGTCAAAGGTTAATATTTACCCATATGGTGCCTCCTTGGTGCTGGCACCGCGTGTTTGCACTTTTTTCAATCTGAACAACTTTTTTTTTCATCTTTAATGATTCCTTTGTTTCGATTTTATCCCGCGTTTGTGGGTTTGTAGTTTTTTTAAGGGATATTTGATGAATTGTTTACATGTGTAACATGTTAGAAAAATAGATTTGTTGTGTTGAAGTACATATTAGTTATGGTGTACTAGAAGAATGATCTAACAGATATAGTTATTTATATATGTTGTCAACGGTCAAGATTAGAAATTGGATCATCCCTTTAAATTAAACAACTGGATCGTAGTGGCTCTCCCTTTTTTTATGTCATAATTTTTTTTAATATATTAGTGAGAAATATTAGTATATTAGGTGAAAGAATATTCTCACTAATATAAAAAGTAAAAAATAAAAAAAATCATTGCCAAAGGGTTACTAATTTTGTTTTATAGGTTAAAATTTGACCACAAGTGAGGTTGGTCGAATATTTAATCCCAGACTCCCAACAAGTAGCACGAGGGGAAAATTCTGTTACATGCATTCTCTATTAGATTGGACATCGAATATGTAATCCCAAACTCCCAACATGCAGCACGAGAGAAAATTTCTAATGTATGTCGACAATCAGTTCTAATAGGATTGGGGACTTGGAGTACCCGTGTCAGATTATCCAGTATGAGAATCTTGTCATAATTGACCGGATGTTTAACTTTTGTTAAGTTATTATGTTAATTTGATCAATTTGAAGTACACAATTTTAACTTGAACAACAAAATTTCATCCATGACTAAACTGTAAGATCTAAATTAATACACAGAAACAGAGTCACAACTCACAAAGCACCCAAATATAGTTTTACTAAGGTTGCTCCCAGGAGTAAGCAAAGTAATACACCAAAAAGAAACATATATTAAAAAAAAAAATACACAAGCAATAAAACAAAAAGCCACATATACATTCCAATTACATAAAAACAGAGCACAAAAACAGTGCATTTCTTACAATGAATATATATATACACACACACAGATAAACAATTACTTAAATTTTGACCAAACAGTGCACTGTTCTTTCAACTGACATCTGGTACGTAGCTAGCAACTGAAAATAAGTATTAGAAAAAGAATCCCTTGACGATCATGGAAGCAGAGAGAAGGAAGATGAAAATGGGTATAACAATGAGGGGTGGTGAGGATATAGAGAAAACAGAGTAAATGATGATCCCATTAAAAACGATAATACCAGCAAAAACTGCAGCATGGCCTATCGATGCAGGGAAGAAACGATGAAACGTGAGCTTGACGTTGTTAGAACATGAGGGACTAGATTGTTATATTCTATTAGTAGTGTCCTTCATATGTTATGACATACCACCTGGCTAGGACACTTGGCAGTATTTGGTATGGGTTGTTAGATTGAGAGGATTTGTGTTCTGTATTTATGTGTACTGTTGGACACCATATCATGCAATGAGAAAAATATTATCTTCATAGTTTGTTTTATCTTGGTATCGGAGCAATCTATGGCTGACGCCGATCCTACCTCCGGTGGGTTGCACCGCCTATCTCCATTCCGGCCGGAGCTGCATCCATGTCCAACACTACTAATCCTTTTTCTACTATTTCGATTGGATCTATCACTACACCCATCAGACAACCTCTTCATGAAGAAGGAAGCTCCACCTCTGCAAATGCTCATTCTCCGGTTTCCAGTGTTCCATCACCCTTTTCCTTACCTGTCACCTACATGCAAGCTCCTCTTACTACTGCCTCTCCGATTCCAGCTCTCAATCGAACTGGATTACCTCCCTTACCATCTTTTATGCAAACACCGATTATTCCAGCCCCCAGTCGTTTTCCTTCACAGCCCACGCCCTTTGGTGGAAGTCTGAATCAGGTTTGTACCGTTAAACTGGATACTAGCAACTATCTGCTATGGAGATCCACGATTCACCCTATAATTCGTGGTCATCGTCTTGAAGGGCATCTACTGGGTACCGATGCGTGTCCTCCTCAATTCCTTGGTGGTTCTGGCTTTGGATCCATTCTGAATCCTGCTCATGAAGATTGGGCTGCCTTGGATAATCTACTTATGGGGTGGCTAATGGCTTCAATGACCGAATCTGCTCTCCAAGAAGTTGTTGGTTGCACCTCTGCATTTGAAGTCTGGCACACTCTGGAAGTTTTGTTTAACAACAAATCTGAAGCTCGGATGCTGGAGTATAAAGGTGCCTTATCTAGGACAGATAAGAGTAGTAGATCAATGATGGAGTATCTGGCCCTGATGAAATCTTACTCCGATGGTCTAGCTGCTGCAAGATACCCCATTTCTAAGGCTGAACTAATTCTAGCTGCACTTGGTGGTTTAGGTAAAGACTATGAATCTGTCATAGTAAATATCACCTCAAGGATTGGCACTCTCACTTGGCAAGAAGTTCAGTCTCAATTGATTACTCATGAACGTCTACTGGCTCGATTCAATCCTTCTCCTACCTTGGATGTTCCTGCTCCAACTGCTCATGTTGCTATGCATAAATCTGGGGGCAGGGGTAGAGGTACCAGTTATGGAGCTAACAATAACAGCTATGGTAATAATTCAGGTTCTGGTAGAGGCCGTGGTTACAGGGGATCTAGAGGTAGAAATCAAGGAAACAGAGGTGGAGGTAGGAATGGTCCTAGGCCTGTATGTCAGGTTTGTGGCAAATCTGGACACATTGCTGCTGAATGCTATCATAGGTATGATTCATCATACACAGGACCTGCCCAGAGTGTCAATGGTGTCAATGGTTCTCCTCGACTCGGAAATAGGGCCAATCTTTGCTTATGTTGTTCTTTGCGCAGATACTTTCATGGATCCAAGCTGGTATGCTGACAGTGGTGCCTCTAGTCACATTGCATCTGATCTAAATAGCCTGCATCTGAGTTCTGGATATGAGGGCTCAGCTGGCCTTACTGTAGGTAATGGTGAGTCTCTCCCTATTGCCCATATTGGTCATTCTGCACTTCCAGTTAATCTCAATTCCAAGCTTAATCTTAATAACATCTTACATGTTCCTAAAATTACCAAAAATCTTCTTAGTGTGTCTAAATTGACCTCTAATAACCCTGTTTTCTTGGAGTTTCATTCCAATTGTTGCTTTGTGAAGGATGTAATCACCAAGAAGGTACTTCTGAAAGGCACTCTTAAAGATGGTCTCTATTAAATGCATCTTCCAGTCAGTTTGAGCTCCCCTCACTCCAAAGTTTCAACCATCCAGTCATCTGCTCCAACATCCACAGCTCAGTCTTCTGCTGTCTACTCTTGTTTTCATTCCAATAAGTTAGCTCTAGTTGCTTCTAGTAATTAACAAGCCAATTTATGGCATAAAAGACTAGGACACCCTTCTGCTAGGGTTTTAAGCCAAGTTTTGGCTGTTTGTAATGCACCTTTGAATCTTAATGATAAATTATCTTTTTGTGAAGCTTGCTGTCTAGGCAAACAACATGCCTTTTCTTATCCCCTGTCTCATTCTAAGACAACTATGCCTTTTGAATTGGTTCATTCAGATCTTTGGGGCCCTGCCCCAATTGTTTCTACCTCTGGTTATACTTATTACATTGCTTTTGTTGATGACTTTACCAGATACACCTGGATCTTTCCACTAAAATTGAAATCTGATGCTTTACAAGTCTTTATTCACTTTAAAAAACAAGTTGAGACTCAGTTTAGTCAGTCCATTAAGTGCTTACAAACAGACTGAGGGGAGAATTTAGATCCTTCACCACAATCCTTAAAGATGCAGGAGTTCACTTTAGACACCCTTGCCCTCACTCACATGCTCAAAATGGCAAGGTTGAAAGAAAACATAGAGCCATTGTTGAAATGGGGCTCACCTTACTAGCTCAAGCCTCCATGCCTCTCAAGTTTTGGTGGGAAAGCTTCCTTCACTCTGTTAGGTTAATTAATTATCTTCCCACACCTGTCCTCCACAACAAAACTCCATTTGAGTGTCTCTATGGCACTATCCCTAACTATAAACTGTTGAAAGTTTTTGGATGTTCCTGTTATCCTTATCTTAGGCCCTACCACAACAGAAAATTTCAGTATCATACACAGAAATGCACTCATATTGGTCTTAGTTCCAATCACAAAGGGTATCTTTGCTTGGATTCCAATGGCAGGTTGTACATTTCCAGGGATGTGATCTTTGATGAGAGTAGTTTCCCTTACTCCAAAACTCCTTCAACACCTTCTGTTGGTCAAGTCTCTCATTCTACTGATATATTACCCAACCTACCCTTCTTAAACAACAATCCTCATTCAAGCCTGTCCAGCCCTCATTCTGTGCATGCCTCTCCTCAAAATCACACCATATATCCTACCTCTATTTCTAATTCTGGAACACCTCAATCTCCACCACCAATCCAATCCCCTGCTCCATCTATTTCTTCATATTCCTCCAAGTCTGCTAGTCCTTCATCTCCATCCTCTAGCACTTCACCTGGTTCACCTACTCTATTTTCCAATCATTCCACTGCATCTTTACATGATCATTTACCAGCTTCCCCTGTGAGGCCATCCTCTTCTGATTCCTCTCCTGTACCACCATCCAAGTCTCAGTCCACTGCTGCAAATCAGCATCCTATGCAAACTAGAGCCAAAAGTAGCATTTTCAAACCTAAGACTTATTCCTATCTAGCCTCTTCTTCCTCCCTATCCTATCCCTCACCTGAACCTACCAAGGTATCTGATGCTCTTGGTGATCCTAACTGGAAGCAGGCTATGCATGATGAGTACAATGCACTCTTGAGGAATCACACTTGGGACCTAGTTCCCAGGACACAAGCACACAACCTGGTTGATAACAGGTGGGTCTTTAAGTTGAAACTTAATCCGGATGGTACAGTGAACAAGCATAAAGCAAGACTTGTTGCTAAGGGCTTCAATCAAACTCCAGGCGTGGATTATTCTGAGACTTTTAGTCCAGTTGCAAGGGCTTCCACCATCAGGATTATTCTTGCCCTTGTTGTTGCCCTTGATTGGCCCATCAGACAGATAGATATTAACAATGCTTTTCTTAATGGTACCTTGGTTGAGTCTGTTTTTATGCAACAGCCAGAGGGCTTCATTGATCAGGCCAAACCAAATCATGTGTGTCACCTCAAAAAGGCCATTTATGGTTTAAAACAAGCCTCAAGGGCCTGGTTTGAAGAGTTGAAGAAGCAGTTACTTGCTTGGGGTTGTACTCAGTCTAAAGCTGATCCTTCATTATTTATATTTCATCATGACACTATTCATTTATGTGTGCTTGTCTATGTTGATGATATCCTCATCACAGGTAACAATTGCAAGAAAATTCAGCAGTTCATAAGCTCTCTTAACTCCAGGTTTGCCCTTAAAGATCTTGGAGAACTACATCATTTTCTGGGGGTGCAAGCTGTCAGAAATACTTCTGGTTTGTACCTGTCACAGCATGTCTATGCTCAGCAACTTTTGGATAAACTGGGCCTGCAAAATCTTAAACCATGTGGTACACCCATGGTGGTCTCCTAAAAAAACTCCTCCTTCCTCTGAATTGATGGCCAATCCAACCCTGTACAGAAGCACAATTGGAGCCTTGCAGTATTTAACCTTTACACGGCCTGATTTAACTTTTGCAGTTAATTCTCTTAGTCAACATATGCAGGCTCCCACAATGTCAAATTGGCAGGCAGTCAAACATTTGCTAAGATATGTCAAAGGTACACTGGATTATGGACTGTTGTTTAAACCCTCACAGCCTCTACACATTCACAGCTTCAGTGATGCAGATTGGGGGTGTGACAAAATGGATAGAAGATCTGTGGCATCTTACTGTGTTTTTTTGGCTGGTTCTTTAGTATCTTGGTCGTCCAAAAAACAACATGTGGTGTCTCGTTCAAGCACAGAATCAGAATACCGTGCACTCGCAAATGCAGCAGCTGAAACTCAGTGGTTGCTTAATGTTCTGTCTGAATTACATCTTAAACCAACAGCTAAGTGTTTACGACTAATTTTGTGGTTTATATCGAGTTACTTCGTAACGATATCTTCCGTGTTTTAGTGTTTTTTTTATAGAAAATCACTTGCTAAAAGGATAAATTGGAAGAATGGGTTTAGAATTTATTAAAGTGTGAAAATCGAGCTATTTATGTGGTTTTTATTTATTTATGTACGATTTTACACTTTGCTCGTTTCTATCGCCTTGTAGGTATGCTTGCATGTTGTGAAAGGAGCTAGAACAGTGTTTGATTGAAGATGAAAGGAAGGAGAAAGATGCAAGTTTGAGATTGGCATGAAAGTTTACATGGCTGAACTGGCGTCCATTGCATCCGTCCAGTGGACGAGCGTCCACTATTCCAGACTGGCGTCCAGGAGGAGATATTTGATTCAGAGTTGTGAAAATTTCGGCAGACGAGCGTCCATTTTTGCATAGGACGGACGTCCAAGAAGACTCGGCCCGACTCGATGAATTTTGTGAAGACTGGACGGGCGTCTACCTTGCTGGACGGGCGTCCAATAGCCGACCTAACCCTAGCCGCCTTAAAAATCTATAAATAGCAGCGCATTCTAAACCCTAAAATGAGATTTTTACACACCAAAAAAAAAACACACAGCAGCCGCATATCTAAAAGAGCGAACTCAAAGATGAACTCTTCCATCCCAACAATCATGATCACCAACATGATTGTTGGCTAAGCATATCGCGGTGGGACAACGGAGGAAACCAATCAACAACTACACCAACTAGAGGATTTTTAGCTATGTCTTTAGTGAGTTAAATTTATGGTTTTTCATCAATTGAATGTTGTGATTTATCGTTTATGTTTTATTGAATCGAGAGATCGATGAAACTATTTTTCTGATTGAATTTATATGAGAATATTGTTCAAGCTTTGATCTTTTCAATTGATGCAATTAATTGTGATTCAAGAGATTGTTCATGATTAGTTGAGTAGAGTATTGGAGACAATCTCATGATCGTGTTATGCATGCTAGTTTAGTTTTACTTGAGAAAGAAAACGAAACCCTAGAAATTGATTAAAGGGATTTAATCGAATTCGTGATTTGATCATTACTAAAAATCGTATCTTTAGCGCGCAATCTAGTTGGGGTTGGTTGGTTGATTGGTGGATTCTCGTGCCTTGCCGTTCTTTTAATTATTTGATAAACCGATTCGTTCATATCAACTTTTGTTGCTAAGTTTAGTTATTTTAAAAACCCTAGTTTTTACCTGCCGTTTCCTGCATATTTTTTGTTTCCAGAACGTTATCGGACGCCCGTCCACATCAGTGAACGCCCGTCGATTAATCGTTTTGTTCTATTTTCTCGCTATTTTCTGCTTCTAGTCATAGTTTTTAGATTATAATTAATATATACCTTAGTTTTAGATAATAATTTGTGACATAATCGATACAATAACCTGTACTTAATCCGATAGACGTTCGATTCCCTTAGGACGACCCGGTAACACCTTTACTACGAGCCTTGCACTTGGGGTGTTCCGGTAATTATAAATTTAAAACGAGTTTTTACCGAACACTAAGCCCATACTGTGGTGTGATAATCTGGGAGCAGGTGCCTTGGCCCACAATCCTGTCATGCATTCAAGAATGAAACATGTTGAGCTAGATGTGCACTTTGTAAGAGACAAAGTAATGAAGGGGCAGCTGGATGTCAAGTATATTCCAAATTTTGAACAAGTAGCTGATGCACTCACTAAACCCTTGAATGCATCCATGTTTAACTATTTTAGGGACAAACTCAATGTTGTCTCTACCCCATTTCGTTTGAGGGGGAATGTTAGAACATGAGGGACTAGATTGTTATATTCTATTAGTAGTGTCCTTCATATGTTATGACATACCACCTGGCTAAGACACTTGGCAGTATTTGGTATGGGTTGTTAGATTGAGAGGATTTGTGTTCTGTATTTATGTATACTGTTGGACACCATATCATGCAATGAGAAAAATATTATCTTCATAGTTTGTTTTATCTGACGTTATAGGCATGGACGAAATAGAGGTTAAAACAGATCTGGAGAAACATACAAAATAAAGAGTTGAAGATGGCCGGAATTGGCTTTGAAATCTGTAGGGCTTGCAGTGCAACGCCAACACCGGTCAAACACACGGTGATCAGATTGTTCACCTGTTCTAAATTCCGACCGCCTGGTTCTCTGATGACCGGAAGGTAATAAGACATCGGAAAAATCTCTATATTTTTTTTATAATGATTATTGAATGTGATTTTTTTTATATATTTTTTTTGTTAGATACCTCCGTATATATACAGTATATATACCGCGAAATTGCGAAACAAGACAAACAAGACATAGATATGCAAAAATTGGTGAATTGCGTTGAATTTCTTGAAATACAGAATACAAACAATTAAGACAATGACATGCAGGAGCAGGGGTTCACAAAAAAAAAAAGAAAAGAAAAGACCAAAGAAAAGAAAAGAAAAGAAAAGGAGACTTTAATAATATAATAAAATTATATAATATGCGAAGACCAAAGAAAAGAAAAGAAAATGTAATTATATTATTAAACTAATAGCATCCATACGGGATCAAACTAATGTATTTGAAGAAAAGTATCAGTACTAATGTTATATGATGAGATAAAAAAATTTAGCATGCATTCAGACCAAACTTGATATTACCTAAACATGCAATCACATATTTTTCAGATCAGACGAATAACAATTAAAAAGATCGATCTTTAGCATGCATTTTCTATCTGATTTTGATTTTGTCTTGTTTTGTTTTATTTATTTATTTTCTTTTTGGGGCAAATAGTCCCTAAACTATTTAACTAATCCCATTTTAGTGTGCGAACCTTTATTGGTATCAAAATAGTCTATCAACATCTTTTTTGTCCCAAAATTAGTCCATATTGGTAATCTTGAAGGGTAAATATGGAAATAAATAAATTCAATAAGCATCTTCTTCATCCCCAACCCTCTCTACCACCGTATAATCCTTTTATGTACCCAGATTAAGCCTATTAAATCACTGCAACTCAAAGGATAAATTAATGTATTCATCTTTCTTCTCATTATTAAAAGAAATGAAGGAAAAAAAATTAAAAGGTGACCACTTCTTATTTGTTTCAGACTCCGTTGAAATTCAGACCAATATAAGACAAATGAATGTCATGCAAACAATTATATTTACAAGATTGTAATAAATAATAATCCCGCAATTTATTATCTTCGTATTCTAGATATTAGCACTTCCGAACAATGAACCGCCTAATTGCTTTCTTCAGTTGAATTTCTTGGTCATTTAGATATTAGAAATAAAGCATGATACTCCCTTCTTCAATTTATCCGAGATAGTTGTCAAAATCACGCATATTAAGGAGTAATAAAATAATTAGAATGTCATTGAATATAATTAATGTGACATTCTTTTCCATATCACATACTGTAATAAATAAGGTTAAATCAAGTAAAAACACAATAAATGTTGCATTGGAAATTGTACTACCTCACATAAAATAAAACAAAACATTTTGACAACTGTGTCAGTTATTTTGGGACGGAGAACTAAAAAAAGAACATGAAAGAAACCTAGAAATGGGCTGATAAAAATTAACAATTGACGGGGAATAATAAATTTGTTTATTGAGAAAATGAATGAGTTTTTTTTTTTTTTTTTTTTTTTTTTTTTTTTTTTTTTTTTTTTTTTGCTAAAAGAAAATGGATGAGTTAATGAACAGAAAAGTTTGACTCGGGGGTCGGGGGAGTGGAGATGAAGTTTGATCTAATTTTGGGACAAAAAAGATGTTGATGGACTATTTTGATATCAATAAAGGTTCGTGGACTATTTTCCCATGGTCTGTTCAAACAATTGTGCTCTACGAAGAACTTCATACTTGATTTCCATAATGGTTTACAAAGCTAAGAGTATATTAGAGACAAACCTTAGACTTTGTTTCACAGCGAACATCCAATTGATGGAGACGAAGGGTAAGATAACCCGCCACTCGACTTCCAAGGAACCAAGGATAATACTTGCCAAATCTCTCCTTGATGGCTATACGCGCGTATACCGGCCTGATGTAATAGATGGATAATTAAAAAGTTAGATTTCGATAGTCCTTTATCATATACTACTACAAAATAGGACATAGCTAGGTCACACTTAAAGATATTAAACAATCACGCTTTAATAAAACCGGATAAATGAAAATATATATATCACACTTACAGCTTTCTATCACACATATTGAAAAAATGAGATAAGTTATATTAATCAACCTCATTTTTAAAGTGTGACTTAATTGATATGATTTTTCTGTCACAGTTATTGAAAAACTGAGATAAATTATATCAATCAATCTCATTATTAAACTGTGACTGAATTGACATGATATTTCTGTCACGGTTTCTAAAAAAGCGAGATAAATTATATATATTGACGATACAGGGTTTCACTCCCTCCACGTGTCGTCTATCGGTTGGTCATCACACTATAAATAATATCAGTACATCCATGTCGATGCCCAGGCTCGAGGCCAAGGCCATCATGTCAAAGCCAGGCTACGACTATCGACTATCGAGTAACGAGCAGTGTAGGACATTCAGTCCGCGCCAGCTAGCAATGTAGGACAGTAAGTCCCAGAGTCGGTCACCACAGGTCGATATCGAGGACAGAGTCCGCATCAGCTTACTAAGCCCATTAATAGCGATAGCTTGGGCAAGGGTCAAGGCCCATTTAAGGGTAAATGTGACAATAATACAAGCCGACTTAACCTTAGGGTTTAGGCAAGTATGATCACTATAAATACCCCCATTCCAGGAACTACGTAAGGCTTGATTCCTGGAACTTAACAGGATACGTAGGCAATTCAAGAGAGCATCTTGAACTCAGCCGCATACACAAAAATCCACCCCCTCATTCCTCTTTTTGGCATTAGGGTTCTTGTGTGTTCATCACTAGATTAAATTAGGGCTCAAATCATTAAGGTGACTTTATTTGTCATCGTCATTGGCGCTAGAAGGAGGGCCTTCTATTGATCGAATAACTCAAGAACACGATGCCTCCCAAGAAAACTGCATCTAAAACCACATCCAAAGCAGTCGATCAAAGCTCCCAGATGAACGAGCCAACCGATCCTGATTTGCAAGGAGAAGAAGATCCAGTCTTGGATCTTGTTCAGCACGATCCTCAGCAAAAACAAGGGGAAAAAGATCAAGCTTTGAACCCTGTCCAGGAAACCCACCAACCAGAAAAGCAAGCTCTTGCTCCAGAATATCGGACGCTTGCGGATCAGTTGGCAGGGGCGGACTTGGAGGTAATGTCCAGGATAATCGCCGAGGCGATTCGGCGCAAGAAAGCGACGCCGCCGTAAAAAAAGCTATGGCGGAAGCGCGCGAGAAAAGAAGTCGTGGACAAACCTAAACAGACTCCTGGGGAAGAAATAAGCGCATCATCTAGCTCGGTGGAAAGGAAGAGGCGCGAGATCCACCAAAAACACCAGAGAGGGGACGATGACAGCGCCAGGGAGGAGTTGAATGCAATTTTGGGAAAGAATCAGGTGTCGTTGTGGCTCGAGTCTCCCTTCACGAAGGAGATCGAGAGCTTTCCTAAACCCAAGGGGTTTAAGATACCCAAAATAGAACCTTATGATGGCACCACCGACCCGGAGGACCATCTCCATAGGTATCTATCGCAAATGAGGTTGGATGGAGCACCTGACGCAATGCGTTGTCGGGCATTCGAGACGCTACTTGTAGGTCGAGCAAGAGAATGGTTCACGAAGCTACGACCAGGGTCGATCTCCAGTTTTGCCATGCTCGTTCGAAAGTTCCGAGATGCGTTTATAGTCAACAAGAAGTTTCATCTCGAAAGCTCGCACCTCGCGTAACGTGAGGCGACAAAGAGATGAGACAGGTGATGGAATATTTGAAGAGGTTTAATCTCGAGGCCATGCAGGTCAAGGACGCGGATGACCGACTTCTGATCACGTCATTCGTAGGGGGGCTGCGTAATACTAAGTTATACATGAAGTTGAGCAGAGATGTCCCCCATACCATGGACGAATGTGTCAATGTAGTACATCGATTCTGTCAAGGGGAAGAGGCAGTGCGACGGCACACCCAATCCGACTGGATGGAATCCAAGAAAGACACCCGAGGTCCGCAGAAATCACCAAAGAGGCGGGATGTCGAGAGTAAGCCATCGATTTGGGACCGTGACACGTCCACCTCAGACCGTGGGGGCAAGAAGGGGCCCTCACGTGATAAGGACTTTATCCCACTCAATCGACCTCGATATGAGGTGTTGTCGATTATGCTTTCAAAAAACTTGGCGAGGAAACCGCCACCGTTGAAGAAGCCTCGAGAAAAGAGGAATGCAAACAAATACTGTGATTTTCACGAGGACATAGGCCATACAACAGAGGACTGTATCGACCTGAAGAGAGATATCGACGTCTGCATTCAGGAAGGAAAGCTAGACGAAGTTGTTGACAGATCTCGATATGATGGGCCCAGAGGGCGTGGAGAGTTTAAGAGGAAAAACTCCGACCAAGATAGGAACCGAGGTCGAGATACCCAGAGACGAAGGGATCGGTCACCTCAGAGGAATCGATCCCCAGGTCGAGAGGGAAACAACAGAGATAACTTTGGTCGGGACAGATACGAAGAAAATCGACCTGTAAACTATGTCAATACAATCTTTGGTCCAGATGAAGGTGATAAGGATTAGACCAGTGAAGAGCCAGCTAGTAGCTCGAGAGAGTGCAAGCAGCTCAGATTCACGACAGAAGTAGGATATGGCCCTCGAGATGATATCCCCAAGTCGAGGAGTCATAGCGAAGGGTTAGTTATTGAGGCAGTTATTAGCCGAGCCCGTGTATCGAGAGTCTGTATCGATAACGGGAGTGCAGTGAACATCATATATCACTCGGCGTTTCAAGCGATGAAGTTGAAAGAGAAGGATCTAGCACCCATAGCATCTCCCCTGTTCGGATTCACAGGGCAAGCAGTCCATCCCATGGGCTCGATAAAGTTACTCACGACAATTGGAGACGGGGAGAAAGGACGGACACTTGAATTAAACTATGTGGTGGTCAAGGCTCCCTCTGCGTACAATGTTATCCTAGGACGACCTGCCCTCTTTGACCTGCGTGTTATCATATCGACTTTTCATAATAGTATGAAGTTTCCCACGAGGAACGGTTCCCACGAAGTAAAAGGAGACGTTGAAGTCGCTCGGAGTTGTAATTCAGCCAGCCATGAACGGGAAGATGGCGGTTCAACAAGTCTTAGTCGGTGGAGCCGATTCCGGAGGAAGAGGATGAGAAGAGTTGGGCCTCCAAAGTGACGCGGCCGAAAACGTCCGACTGGGAAGGAGAGGGCGATCGGTCGCGTCGCGGTCGAATTTGGATCCCGAAAAGAAAAACAATGCTCTCGGTCGAACTTTTAGTCGAGTTCAGAGACATCTTTGCCTGGAAAGCCACCGACATGCCAGGACTATCTACCGACATTGCAGTTCATAAACTCGAAATTGACCAGGCTAAAAAGCCAGTCAAACAGAAGAAGAGAAATTTTGCGTCGGATCGACTTGAGGCCATCGAGGCGGAAGTCGGCAAGCTGCTGGCAGCCAAGATAGTGAAAGAGGTATTCTATCCCGAATGGCTCGCCAACCCAGTATTAGTCAAGAAACCTGATGGGAGTTGGCGCATGTGTGTAGACTTTACAGATTTGAACAAAGCGTGCCCAAAAGACTCGTATCCGCTGCCCAAAATCGACAGGTTAGTAGATTCAACCATTGATTTTGAAGTTTTTGGTTTCTTAGATGCATATAAAGGATACCATCAGATCTTAATGGATCCTCGAGATGCGGAAAAAACAGCATTTATTACAGAATTCGGCACCTTCTGCTATGTGACCATGCCATTCGGATTAAAGAATCTTTGGGGCAACATACCAGAGGGCAGTCAACAAGATATTTGCAAGACAAATTGGTAGATGTATGGAAGTTTATGTAAACGACTTGCTTATTAAGAGTCGGTCTATAAGATAATATCTGGTCGATGCTCGAGAGGTCTTTGAGGTATTGAGAGAAACACAGATGAGACTAAACCCGAAGAAGTGTACTTTTGGAGTCAGGTCGGGTAAGTTCTTGGGTTACATGATTTCGAAGGACGGGATTCGAGCGAACCCGGATAAAATTGATACATTAAAGAACATGCCCGCACCACGAAACATCAAGGAAGTACAAAGGCTCACGGGTCGAATGGCGGCTCTCAATAGATTTCTATCGAGATCGGCTACAACGCACTACCATTTTTCAAGATACTCCGAAGGCCACCCTTTTCATTGGGATGATGAATGTCAGACAGCCTTTGAAGAGTTGAAGACTTATTTATCAGAATTACCTACTTTAACTTCACCTCGAGACGGGGAAAGATTGTTAGTTTATTTGGCGGTATGCGATGAGGCAGTGAGTGCGGTCCTGGTTCGAGAAGGGGTACATGGCCAAGTGCCAATCTACTTTGTCAGCAAGGCTTTGCATGGCCCCGAGGTCCGATACTCGCCAGCCGAAAAGTTAGCATTATGTCTTGTTCATGCCTCGAGAAAGTTGAGGCCCTATTTTCAAGCTCATCCCATTGTGGTAGTCACTGACCAACCACTAAAGCAAGTATTGGCAAAACCCGACACCTCAGGTCGATTGGCAAAATGGGTGATTGAAATGGCCCAGTACGACATCGAGTTCGTTCCTCGAACTGCGATAAAAGCACAGGCCTTGGCAGATTTTTTGGCTGAAGGAATCTCTGTCCAACTCGATCAGGAAAAGCAAAGCCCAGAGGAAAAATGGACTCTTCAGGTCGATGGAGCATCGAGTAAGGAGGGCGGGGCGTGGGGCTCCTTCGGTAAGCCCGAAGGCGAGGAATTCCCATCGCCCTTCGATTCAACTTCAAAGCAACGAACAACGAGGCCGAGTATGAGGCTATGATCACTGGCTTAAAGCACGCTTTGAAGCTGGGTGTCGAATATTTGTCGGTTTACAGTGACTCGCAGTTAGTGGTCAATCATGTGAAAGGGGAGTATGAGGCTAAGGAAGAAACCATGAAGAATTACTTAGCAGTTGTCCAAAGCCTCATACCAAAATTCAAAACGGTTCAATTCGGCGGGTTCCCGTCGTCGAACAAGAGAGAGCGATCGCTCTCAAGTTGGCCTCAAACTTCATGTCAAGTAAGAAGGTTCTAGTCGAGTTCTTGACCGATAGGAGTTACATCGAGACAGAGGCCCGACCGATTACTCAAGCAGGCCACGTGGATGGACTCGATCGCTCTTTATCTCAAAGACGGAATACTACCAGCTGATAAGGTGCAATCTAGAAAAGTTCGACTGCAATCCACTCGATATGCGTTTTTCGACGACATTCTATATCGGAAATCTATCGTAAGTCCATGGTTAAGATGTGTATCTGAAACCGAAGGGGAATATCTCTTGGAAGAAATCCATAGAGGAGTATGTGGAAACCACTGCGGGGCTAGAATGTTAGCTCGAAAATGCAAGTTAGCCGGGTATTTTTGGCCATCGATGCAACGAGATGCGAACAATCTTGTCCAAAAATGCAACACTTGTCAGATTCATGATAATATCTCCCATCAACAAGCGCAAGATATGAATGTCATCTCGTCAGCATGGCCATTTGATCAGTGGGGAGTCGATATCGTTGGACCCCTACCTCGAGCTCCGGGAAATCTTAAATATGTGGTCGTGGCCGTAGATTACTTCACGAAATGGGTCGGCTAAGGCTATACCCGACATCAAAGCGGCAACCATCAAAAAGTTCTTGTGGGTCGACATTTTGTGCGGTATGGGATCCCTAAGGCTCGATCTCGGATAACGGTACCCGTTTCAAGATCGTAAAGTTAGAGAATGGTGCGATGAATACCATATCGACCGAAATGATTCACCTCGGTAGCTCATCCCCAAGCAAACGGTCAAGTCGAGCAAACTAATCGACCAGATCAAGTCGGGTCTAAAAAAGAGACTAGAGGCGTAAGGTCGAGATTGGGCGCTTCAACTTCCGAGCATCCTATGGTCATATAGGGCTGACTCCCAATTCATCAACCCAGGAAACTCCTTTTCTTTGGTATATGGGTGTGAAGCGGTGATTCCCGCCGAGATTGGAGTTCCTCTCCTCGAGTTACGGCTTACAATGTGGAGACAAATGATCCCGAACTCCGACAAGAAAGGGACAATGTCGAAGAGCGAAGGAGATAGCCTCACTGTAATGGCAAGGTATAAACAGAAGATCTCTCAAGATATTACAACTCAAGGTCGAGCATCGATATTTCAAAGTCGGTGATTTGGTTCTAAGGAAGAATGAAGCAAGTCGACAGGAGGCGGCCGGAAAATTAACCCCGAATTGGGAAGGACCTTATCAGATCCTGAAGGTCCACCCCAAAGGGTCTTATCAACTTGGTCGGGCAGATGGAACTACTGTTCCTCGACATTGGCACGCCAACAATCTGAGGAAGTATTATGTTTGAGATAAGCTTTACTTTGATGAACTTATTTACTTTTCACTTATGAATCTTGTAATAAGTCCATGAGACAATTTTATGAGTATTCTAATAAATTTGTATCTTTTCGAGATGCTTTCTGTGTTTGTTAGGATTTATAGCCAAAACAATACGGGTCCAATGTGACAGAAAAGTTAAAGGCAAAACAATCGAAAACGAGTAGAGAAATCCGCAGGTCGGACATCTCGATAAAGCCAAAGCAAAGTTAGCCTGATGGGCGACGAATGCAAAGGCATAGAGACGGTTCGCAGGGTCGGGCCAAAGGTCCAAGCTAAGAGCCGAACGAGCCCAAGAGGCAAACAAGGCTAAAGCAAAGGACGGTTCGCATAGTCGGGCCACCTGTCGATCGAAAGCCGAATGAGCCCGGCGCGCGAAAAGGCCTAGACAAAGGACGGTTCGCATAGTCGGGCCACCTGCTCCAGTCGAAGGTCGAAAAAGCTTAAGAGGCAAAAAAGACCTAAAACCAGGGACAGTTTATATTAAAATGCTCAGCCTAAAGGTCAAATAAGCCTAAGGGACAAAAGACTAAGGCAAGCAAGTCGATCTCAAGTGCAATAAGAACCAAGGGTTCATAATGCACTTGGGGGGGCGACACAGTATTAACAACAAAAACAACAAGTACAGCAAATAAAGCGAATAACGAGTAGCGAGCAGAGCCAGGAACTCGACAAGCGGAAGACTATGAAACATTAATACGAGCAGAGTCAAGTCAAGAAAGGTAGCAAAATCAAGTCAATTTCAAAATAAAGTTAATTACACGACAAGGCCAGGTCGAAAAGACCAGCCAAAGTTAAAATAAATATGGTTACAAATCAGAAGTTCGAATATCAAAAGAAGAAGATATAAAAAACACCAAGATCAGGGGTCGACTTCCGGAGTCGGCTCAGTTGTGGCAGGGGTCGGATCGGCGGCGGTCGGATTGGCGAAGAGCGGGCGAGCGAGGAGGAGCATACTTTATAGCTAAAGACTCTCCTCACTGAAACTCCTCGGTCTCGATCATCACAATTTCTCGAGTCGATTGTAGAACATAGGCGTGCGGAGAGTCGACATGTCGGCTCGGAACGACCTCCTTCATCTGATCCACGGCCAGGGTATATCCACCCATCATCGAAGCCCGCATGATCACTTCTAGATCATCTTCAAGATTGGATGACTTGCGATACTCCATGATGGCCTCGTTCTTAGCCTCTTCGACCTGCGCCTGCGCTCGATATAGTTCAGCCTGTAGCGCATCTCGATCTTGGCGAGCCTTCCTAGCTTCTTCGTCCGCGACTTTCCTCGACACTTCGCGAGCCTCTCATAGTCTTGAGCCAGCTTGAGCAGCTCCCTACCCTGATCATGCCTTTCCTCCTGCAGTCGGCCCAGCTCTTTCTCAGTAGTGGCCAGTTTTGTTTCAGCAGCCACCAACCTATCTTGCAGCTTCTCGAGTTCGACGACCGACTCGCGCTTCAACTCATTATATTGTTGCTCCACAGCAGAGAGTGCGGCGCTTTTTGCGATGTTGTCTTGGAGTAACCTGCCATTCTCCTTCTTGATCTCGTTCACGACTCTCCTGCTTTTGGCGGCCGTCGAGCGACCTCCCGACCAACGAGGGTATGCTACAAAATAGAAGAACGAGTTAATAAATAAACAGGGGCATGGACCTCGAGGAAAACAAATATAAAAGAAGGATCGACTTACGAGGCGATTCGACTTCCATGAGAACATAAGACAAGTCTTTGTCATCCACACCAACAGAATCATCAAAAACCCAGTCACACCGATTCCTGGCTCGGCGCAGAGGTCTCAAGAACCTTCTTCCTCTTCGCTTCTCGGTCGCTCTCCTTTACCACCTCGGCAACAATGGGCTCTTCTTAGTCCGCGCCGCTTGCTCCTCGACATTAACTTCGACATTCGAGGTTAAATCGACAAGCTCCTCCTCGTCTTCATCTCGAAGAGAGCCAAATCGGACGGTCAGCTCGCCGGTGGTCGAGGGTACCTCAGTCGTTCCAGCTCCAGCAGACGACTCGATCGCAGCAAGGTTTGTTCTAGGTGGAGGGACGCCCCCCTCTCGAGAAGAGGAAGGCATGCTGATCTCAGCCACTGGCAAGTCGGTAGTGGCCTGACCCTCGAGAGGTGGAGCAGCCACGACCGTCGACTCAGGAATGCGCTGGGGGTTGGTGACCCTGGAGAATTTGCCCACTGCAATACCGAAAAAAGACAAGTTAGTTCTAACCGACAAACAACAAGTTATCGACTCAGCAAACAATAAGTATGTAAAAACAAGCAAATGAGTAAACATCCTACGATTCTCGTGATCGAGAACGCTCGTGCCTCGTATGGCATGGGCCCACTTCCTCTAGCGAGCCAGGTGATACAGAGACTCGGTCTCGAGTACACACCTCGAAATTGTGTCCACTCAAGAGTCGAGCCTCGTGAGGAGCTGGTGCCTTCCCAAGCTTGTCTTGTTTTCCCTCTCTCGACCTCCACCGACCGATATAGGGGTTGTCCAAACCATGACGGAGAAAAAGAATCGAGGCTTCCACTCCCGTGAGAGAAGAAGGCCCTCTCGTAATAAACTCATGGCGATTTGCTCTCCTCCGGAAGGAATACCATAACTTGTCGGGTGTGGCGGCAATCTTGTAGTAGTATCGAACACGGGCACGAAAAAGCATACCTCGCCACTCGACACGCTATGATGAACCCCATCGAGTTCGACGCCATTCGGGCGAGTTGGGAGACGCTTATCTCATAATGGTGAAGGATGGCCAGAACGGCCGGACAAAGTGGAAACCTTAGTCCACTCGCCAGTTGATTTTCATAAACAGTGCAAAATCCCTCTGGGGGCTCATCCGCGAATCGATGCAGGCCTGACGGGAGTCGATATTCAAACGGAGGATGAACGATGTTATACTTCCCACAGATTTCAACAATGTCCTCTGGAGTAAGTGTACTAAGACACCCTTTTGCACCTTTTCCGGCCATCCTAGTTACTAGTCTTTTAGGCTGGTTAGGGACAGGAGGAGGGGAAGCTACAGGTTCACCGGACTCTCGTCGGAGAAGATGATCGGAGGCGGCAGATACTGGAGTTTGGGATGCAGAAGGTGTATCACTACCCCTATCTGATTCAGTTGCACTACTACTAGACATGGACAAAATCAAAAGAAAAGATGAAGAACGCTAAGATAAAAGAAATAATCTTACTTGGTGTTTTTGAATTTGGGGATGATGATAAGGAATAGCAAGCAGGTTTGCAGCAGCGTCTAGCCTCTCTCCTTTTATATATGAAAGCAAAGTTTTGCAAATGATTTGAAGAGACGTGGGTTATGGGGGTTATAACCCCTGCAAATCACGGTAATCAAGGCAATGACGCGTCTTTTGTGGGATTCGAAGCGTTTCGTGGGCTAGATACCGCTCCACGTGGATACTAGGCAGTTAGGGTTATGAAAAGGCGGGCTTTCTCCCGCCCAAAGAAAAACCCAACTCGAAGACGACTCAGGTGACAGACTCGACCTCGGACAACGGGAGTCGCCTCTCTCAAGTCTGGGGGGCTTATGAAGATACAGGGTTTCACTCCCTCCACGTGTCGTCTATCGGTTGGTCATCACACTATAAATAATATCAGTACATCCATGTCGATGCCCAGGCTCGAGGCCAAGGCCATCATGTCAAAGCCAGGATACGACTATCGACTATCGAGTAACGAGCAGTGTAGGACATTCAGTCCGCGCCAGCTAGCAATGTAGGACGATAAAGTCCCGAGTCGGTCACCAGTGTCGATATCGAGGACGAGTCCGCGATCGACTTACTAAGCCCATTAATAGCGATAGCTTGGGCAAGGGTCAAGGCCCATTTAAGGGTAAAGGTGACAATAATACAAGCCGACTTAACCTTAGGGTTTAGGCAAGTATGATCACTATAAATACCCCCATTCCAGGAACTACGTAAGGCTTGATTCCTGGAACTTAACAGGATACGTAGGCAATTCAAGAGAGCATCTTGAACTCAGCCGCATACACAAAAATCCACCCCCTCATTCCTCTTTTTGGCATTAGGGTTCTTGTGTGTTCATCACTAGATTAAATTATGGCTCAAATCATTAAGGTGACTTTATTTGTCATCGTCATATATCAATCTCACATCTAAAACAGTGATAGAATTGATATGATATTTTTATCACAGTTATTGAAAAAAATTATACCAAACTATCACACTTTTAATCTGTGACTAAATTGGTATGATATTTTTGTCACGGTTATTGAGAAAGCGAGATAAATTATATTAATTAATCTCATTTTTAAACTGTGACTGAATTCATGATATTTTTGTCACAATTATAGAAAAAGTGATACAAATTATATCCACTAATAAGAAAAAAGATATAGATCACACTTATCTAAAGATAAGGATCACACTTTTAAAAGAACCGAGACAAGTAAAATGTATATATATCACACTTAAATATTTTATCACAGTTATTAGGTGTGAAAAAAAAGAATGATCACACTTTTTTAGGTGTGATTGAAATAATAATAGATCTCGGCTTTTAAGTGTGATAACAACTACTAAAATAGATCATAGTTTTTAAATGTGTTGAAATTATAATCGATTTCGGTTTTTAAGTGTGATAACAACTATAATAGATCATGATTTTTAAGTGTGATAACAACTAAAATAAATCACAGTTTTTAAATGTGTTGAATTATAATAGATCTCGGTTTTTCAGTGTGATAACAACTAAAATAGATCATAGTTTTTATTATCACGGTTTTTAAGAAAACTGAGACAAGAACATCAATCAATCACGGTTTTTAACTGTGATTAAAATAATATGATATTTTATAATCATATTTTAGATTAGTGTGGTTGAAAATGATAATATAGTAGGCATCAGCCCAGTGGTAATTAGTGTGGTTCCTTAATCCGTAGTATCCGCGGTTCGAAGTCCCAAAGGTGGCAACAAAAGATATGTGTGCGTTTATTTCGTTTTGAAAAAGAATGATCACACTTTTTAGGTGTGATTGAAATTATAATATATCTCGGTTTTTAAGTGTGATAACAACTACTAAAATAGATCACAGTTTTTAAATGTGTTGAAATTATAATAGATCGGTTTTTAAGTGTGATAACAACTATAATAGATCACATTTTTTAAGTGTGATAACAACTAAAATAGATCACATTTTTTAAATGTGTTGAAATTATAGTAGAACTCGGTTTTTAAGTGTGATAACAACTAAAATATATCACAATTTTTATTATCACGGTTTTTAGGAAAATGAGACAAAAAATCAATCAATCACAATTTTTGACTGTGATTAAAATAATATGGTTTTTTTTCTCAAAAAAAAAATAATATGGTTTTTTATAATGAGATTTTAGTCTAGTGTGGTCGAAAATTAGAAGAAAGAAAACATTGGTCTAGTGGAATAAGTGTGGCTTGTTAATCCGGAGTATCCGGGTTCGAGTCCCAACAAAGACAAAAAAATATGTGTGCTTATATATTGTTTTTGAAAGAAAAAAACACTTTTATTGGTGTGATTTAAATTATAATAGATCACGGTTTTTAAGTGTAATAACAACTAAAATAGATCACAGTTTTTAAATGTGTTTTAATTGTAATAGATCTCGGTTATTAAGTGTGATAACAATTATAATAGATCACGGTTTTTAACTATGATAACAACCATAATAGATCACAGTTTTTAAATGTGATGAAATTATGGAAAAATTTTCGGGGTGGTCTTAGTATATAAACTGCAAAGCTAAAAAAAATCCGGAAAAAAAATAAAAAATGTTGGTAGTGGGATTTGAACTTACAACCTGAATTATGGAGACTTAAAAGGTTTGTTCTTTTAAACCACTAGGATATAAGCGCTTTTGTTCAAAAAAAGAGCATAACATCATACTAATATTAACACTACTATTACAATAATAAAAATTTGAGGGGGCAGGGACCATATGTGAGGCTTACGCCATTTTCGGGGCTTGAGACCACCCCGGGCATAAGGTGGGTCCGCCTGGTCCAAAGTCCTTATTCGATCAAATTATTTGCAGAACGTATGCCAGTAAACAATTAAGCCATCATCATTGCCATTTCCTGCAATTGTGAATCTACCAATCCATACCTTGTTCATTGTCCAAAAGATCTTTTGCAATAGCATCCTCCCACTTTTTTCTAGAAAAGTATCTGAAACATTATAATTAGGCATTTCAGTCGTGAATTACAATATCCAGTTTCATTTAACAGAGAATTACTTTAGCATGTAACGGTAGCTTTTTCTACAATAAAAAAATGTGCTGATATATATTGTTTTTTTTTTTCTACGGTAGCATGACAAATGAGTTTGGCTAACTATGTATATAGCAACACTTTTCTAGTTGTAATAAAAACTACCGTAGCATGCTCGTATATTTACCTTCATTACCTGTCACCTTAACATGTGTGCCAATGTTGACATGTTTAACATTATCCTTCCAAGGGAATTCATGGCCGTTTTGCAAGGGAAGTTATTGGTGTATATATACGCGGAGTTCACCTATGTGGTAAGATGAGTACTATTTTCGTTTCAAAATAAGTGTCTTCTTTTTAGTTTTCAAATATATTAAGAAATGTAATTAATGTGTTGTGTTTTACACTACATTGCCCTATTTACCCCTCACAAATAATAAATGTTTGTTTTGAGATATTAAATGAGTATCATAAATAAATGTTGGACTAAGGTTATTTTTGGAAAATAAAGATTAAATGATCGATTGATAATATAAAGTGACACTTTTATGGGACAATTGTTTTCTAAAATATGGACACTTATTTTGAGGCGAAGTAGTACATTTTATTTCAAAACCGAATTTTAAACTCATGCGAGTTCAAATTGGTTTACGTGTCACTGATCGATGCAATGAATATATCACCCAATAACTTCCCGCTTTACAAGGAAAATACTTGTTTGGTGAAGGAATTTGAAGTGAAATGACGGGTGGAACGATCGTAACCACATGCGCTTTAAATACAGAATAAAAGTATGTGGTTTGTAGTTAGCCACATGGTGTCTCCACACCGTGTAGGGACACCACACAAGATTTACCCCTTTTACAAGGGAAACTTGATATTATATGACTAAAAAGTAAAGTGTTTAAAACATATGTCCCGTATGCTATAGTTTGAAAATTATGCTTCCGTCCCCTCTGTGTTACAGGTGCGTGGAAGGCCATTATATTATTTCTTTTTGTTCTTTTTTATTTATTTATTTTGGTTTGCAAAATTTATATGTACTACCCGATCCCAAAATTTAAATCCGTTTTAAGTATTTTTAAGTGTTATTAATTTTAATGGTAAAAGTCAATAATACCCTTTGTGTCGCATTATGTAATAGTTGTAAAGTAAATGAATGTATAGTAAATTAAGGATAAAATGAAGAAAAATGTAATAAATATTTCATTTACCTTCTACACGGACTAATATTTTGGAATAAATCCATAAAGTTAAATAGACTTACATTTTGGGACGGAGGTACTATATATTAGAGTTGTAGATCATTTTACTCTATGACACTTTTTTAGACGTAAAGAGATTGGGTTCTCCATTGTGTTTTTTATAACGAATAATGATTAATGACCGATAAACAATGGTTTGTGTTCTGTTCAGCTGTTCCAATATATTACGAAAAATACAAACCCATAATAAAAAAAAGGAGTCTATCCCCCAGCTAAATATGGGCGATATCGAATTATCATTCTAAAGATGCAATAAACAATGGTTTGTGTTCTGTTCCAATATATAGAATACCTTATTCCCCCTAAATTAGTACGAAAAAAACAACCCAAAATAAAAAACGGTGTCTATCCCCCAGATTGAGATGCGCGATATCGCCTATATATGGGCGTAACCGCCCATAAATCGCTCTCATGTACGGCCAAGGTCAGCAGTTACGCTCTTGAGAATGGACGATATCAACCATAATATCGCCCTACTTTGAAAAACGAAGATTTTTTCACTTTTAAACGGATTTTCTGGTTTTTTTTTTCTAGGGCTGAGCTTGGGTCGGGTTTGGTTCATTTGGGTTGGGTTTTTCATAGTATTAGTCGGGTTGGTTTAACAAAATACTAACCCAAACCGAACCAAATTATTAGAAAACCCAATGGGGTTGGGTTTCGGGTTTTAAGCCATAAACAATGTATTTATAATCAAACTTTGATGTAATAAAATCCATACATGTATTCTGTCGAAATTCAAATATTTTAGCACATGTCCATAGAGAACAATATTTAAAGACGATTTTTTTATGGACATTATATTACGAATCCAATCATCCATGACACAACCAACAACGTATAGAGATTGTAAAAACAATACTTAAGCATTAAGAAAATCATACATGAAAATTTAAAAGTTAAAGAAATGATCCATGATTCATTCGAAAAATATTATATTCATCGAATAGTCATTTTAATCTAATTCTGCAATCATACAGATGTTACTTTATTTTTCAATTATCACACCATACGAATAAATATTGATCGAAAATGAATAGCAATAACCTTTTTCATTGGCTATCAATAGAATTATCTATTGTAATGTCTTTTGGGTTGGGTTGGGTCGAACCGAAGAAAAAATAAAAACCCCAAACCAACCCAATAGCATTCGGGTTGGGTCAAAAACCAACCCAATATTTTTGGTTTCAACTGGGTTGGGTTATTTTGGGTTGGTTCGGTTTGGGTTTTGGGTTGGTTCGGGTTTATTGGGTTTTTTGCTCGGCCCTATTTTTTTCTTCCATTAAACTCGTTATTTTGATATTTATACACCATTGTCTTGCGTTTATTGTCAAACACAAGTGTGATTATAACTTTGAGTTTCCACACCTCAAAATCAAAGTGAAATTTACATTTTCGAATTTCCCCAATTTGGAAATGATTCTTCGATGACCTGTTAACATAATCAAAAGCACAAAAAGAGAAATAAAGTGAAAAATTAATGAATCATTCTCAAGATAAACAAGTAATATTTCTAGTGTCATAAGAAAATGGATATGCCAATACTACCATGATTGTATAATTACGAGTGACATGATAAACTTTTTCATCTTTGATTATGATGAACTTATATAATGATCAATGATGTAAAAATTTGTTGGGTTGATAACATTTTTCTTGGAATATTGTCACAACTTATTTTTAAGCTATTGATTATGTTATGATTGCCATCAATCATATGTCATATACAATATCAATGTCAATGATATAAAATAAATTGCACCATTTATTATATTTATTTTGTTGTAACATTAACTTAAAGGGAAAAAACGTTTCACTCCCTCGTGGTTTGTGAATTGAATTATAACTTTGCCAATCAAAATCAAAGTAAGATTTACGTTTTCGAATTATAACTTTGAGTTTCCACACTCGTGTTGGACAAAAAACGCACGACAATTAGTGTATAAATATCAAAATAACGAGTATAATGGATAAAAAAACAAACTATCCGTTTTAAAGTGAAAAAATCTATGTATTTCAAAGATGGGCGATATCGCATCTTTAGCTGGGGGATAGACTCCGTTTTTATTTTAGGTTTGTATTTTTCGTAATAATTTTAGGGGAAAAAATGTACTTTTTGAATTTTCCTAATTATCATTCTATATATTGGAACAGCCAAACATAACCCATTGTTTATCGGTCATTATTCTTTATAAAAAAAACAACGGAGAACCCAAAAAATATATTAAGATCTTTTTATGTCTAAAAAAGTGTCATAGAGTAAAATGATCTACAATACTTATATACATACTACCTCCGTCCCAAAATGTAAATCTATTTAGCTTTATGGATCTATTCCAAAATATTAGTCCGTATATAATGTAAATGAAACATTTATTACATTTTTCTTCATTTTATCCCAAATTTAATATACATTCAGTTACTTTACAACTATTACGTAATGAGACACAAAGGGTATTATTGACTTTTACTATTAAAATTAATGACACTTAAAAATACTTAAAACAGATTTATATTTTGGGATCGGATACATATAAATTTTGCAAACCAAAATAATAAAAAAAAAAAAGAACAAAAAGAAGGGTTATTCGATGCGAGGAGAACGATAGAGAAATTTGCAGATATCGCCATGCGACATCCTGACCACACAGCCATGCCACGTATGCAATTCCCTATTGAGGATGAAACTGCAATTACCCAGAATGTTCTTGCGTGTATGCAGCCTCTCTATCGCGCCTTCCCCGCATCGTAAATAACCCCTCTATTACATTGTTCGGAAGTGCTACTATCTAGAATACGAAGATAATAAATTGCAGGATTATTATTTATTACAATCCCTTGTAAATATATTTGTTTGCATGACATTCATTTGAACCATATCTTATATTGGATTCCAAAAGCAGTCTTTACAACAAGTAGTGTACAATTTGAAGAGGTATTAGAATTTTTATCAGCCCATTTCTAATTTTCTTTCATGTTTTTTTTAGTACTCCGTCCCAAAATAATTGACACAGTTGTCAAAATGTTTTGTTTTGTTTTATGTGAGATATTACAATTTTCAATGCAACATTTATTGTATTTTTACTTGATTTACCTTTATTTATTACAGTAGGTGATATAAAAAAGAATGTCACATTAATTATATTCAATGATATTCTAATCATTTTATTACTCCTTAATATGCGTGATTTTGACAACTACCTCGAATAAATTGAAGGAGGGAGTGTCATGCTTTATTTCTAATATCTATGTCTTGTTTCATAAATGACTAAGAAATTCCAATTAGGCGGTTCATTGTTCGGAAGTGCTAATATCTAGAATACGAAGATAAATTGCAGGATTATTATTTATTAATATCCCTTGTAAATATATTTGTTTGCGTGACATTCACTTGTCTTATATTGGTTTGAATTTCAACGGAGTCTGAAACAAATTATAAGTCTTCGCATATTATATAATTTTATTATATTATTAAAGTCTCCTGCATGTCATTGTCTTGTGTGTATTCTGTCTATATCGTTTTCTTGGTCACTGTGTTAAAATTTCCGGAAAGCGAGAGTGTGTCTTCGCAATTTCGCGGCAACATCATTCGGGTTTGGGATATGGGTATATATACTACGGAGGTATCTAACAAGAAAAAAAAATAAAAAAAATCACATTCAATAATCATTATAAAAAAAATATAGAGATTTTTCCGATGTCTTATTACCTTCCGGTCATCAGAGAACCAGGCGGTCGGAATTTAGAACAGGTGACCAATCTGATCACCGTGTGTTTGACCGGTGTTGGCGTTGCACTGCAAGCCCTTCAGCTTTCAAAGCCATTTCCGGCCATCTTCAACTCTTTGTTTTGTATGTTTCTCCAGATCTGTTTTAACCTCTATTTCGTCCATGCATATAACGTCAAGCTCACGTTTCATCGTTTCTTCCCTGCATCGATAGGCCATGCTGCAGTTTTTGCTGGTATTATCCTTTTTAATGGGATCATCATTTACTCTGTTTTCTCTATATCCTCACCACCCCTCATTGTTATACCCATTTTCATCTTCCTTCTCTCTGCTTCCATGATCCTCAAGGGATTCTTTTTCTAATACTTTTTTTTTCAGTTGCTAGCTACGTACCAGATGTCAGTTGAAAGAACAGTGCACTGTTTGGTCAAAATTTAAGTAATTGTTTATCTGTGTGTGTATATATATATTCACTGGATAACAACCTTAAATAAAGCTAGGGTATGTACTCTCCGTCTGTGTAATTGGAAATTTGGAATATATATATGGCTCTTTTTGTGCTATTGCTTCTGATAACAACCTTAAATAAAGCTATTTTTGGACACTAGCTAGCTCTGTTGATTGGTGTATTTTTAATTTATATATATGTTTCTTTTGTTGTATTACTTACTTCTGGGAACAGCCTTAATATAACTATATTTGGATGCTTTGTGACTCTGTTTCTATAGTAATTGGGATCTTACAGTTTTGTCATTGATGAATCTGTGATTGGTTAGAATTATGTATTAACAACAAATGGTTGATTAAAGTGGAAGAGACTATGATCACTTAAACAAGAGACTTCACATTCGAACCATTATAGATGCAGCAAACCTTGTTGGGAGAGATCCACACTTTAGGTGCTCGACAGTATTAGTCTCAGATAACTGTATGAGGATACCTTGTGAAAGGAAAAAAAAAAAAAAAAAAAAAAAAAAAAAAAAAAGAAGAAGAAGAAGAAGAAGAAGAAATTTATGTACTTCAAATTTATCAAATTATCATAATAACTTAAAAAAAGCTAAACATCATGCCAATTTTGTTTCCCTCATCCTACATGGCAAGATTCTTATTCCGGTAATCTCACATGATGACCCAATTAGAACCAACTGCTTGGATATATGTAGACTAAAAAAACCGACTTAATAACCTAACCCTAACCGATTTAATACAATTTACGGCAGCTTTTGTTTCGTGCTTCCCAAGTCTCGCAGCAGTGGCTAGAGCTTCTGCAATTCCGGGCCTAATCGCCGTCTTTTCGGGGTCCAACAAAATCTTCCATGGACTCTCTTGACTTTGGCCCAATATCTTTCTTAGCTCGGATCCATCTTTAATAGCTCCCCAATATGGTATACCTAAAAAACACGCTACAACCCCAATGCGCACGCATTGACCCTAAAACATCCCTAATATTAGTTTTCTGCACTTTTACGAACTCTAACACTTTCCCAACATGTTTAACATCAGTTTAAGCAACAAAACAACAGCAAACACACAACTTTAACATGCCATAACACTTTATACACCAAAACCAACATCTAGGCATGCTAATTAACAACAAATCAACACAAGCTTACAATCTCACTTTATAAAACTTGAATTAACACAATAGAAAGATTCTCTTACCTTTTAGCAAGCAATTTCCAAATCAAAACTTCAAGAAAAGTTATGGGTCTTTTCTAAACTTCAACCGAAACCTATGTTGATTAACAATTTACCTACAATCAATTGTGATCAAGGTTTCTAAACCAAAAGAACTACGAATTACACCAACCCATTCATGATGAATTCAAGATTAGGGTTATTTTCATACCTTAACAAAACTCCAAGCTTTTAGTATTGAAACAAAGCCCTCTTCACGTTGATCCCGGTGATCTATTTGTATCTGAAAACGGTCAAGAATCCAATAAGTAAATTGAAGAAGCCTCTTAGTCTTTTTCTTCTGCACTCAACGTTTTTCTGAGGTTCGTATAATGAAGAATAACATTTCCTAACAACTTCCCTCTGGTAATAGGAAGTTTTAGTTTCCAAATAAAACCTCCCGCTCATTAATTGTCATTTATTTCCTTTAATTGCAATTAACTCCATAAATCTCACAAAATATATATACATACATATATTCGAAGTGTGTGTGTATATATATATATATATATTTAATTGTCATTTATTTCCTTTAATTGCAATTAACTCCATAAATCTCACAAAATATATATACATACATATATTCGAAGTGTGTGTGTGTCTATATATATATATATATATATATATATATATATATATATATATATATATATATATATATATATATATATATATATGTCCAAACTATAGTGATATAATATTATGTTTTATGAAAATGGCATATACAAAGATTTTTCCTAAAATCGGAATATTATATTATCACCCGCCAAAATTTAAATATATGGTCTAAGTTTTTTTTTTTTTTTTTTTTTTTTTTTTTTTGTTTTAAGGATTAAAATACGGTTAAAATTGACTTTGGTGGTTTTTTCGAGAGTATAGACCGATGCCTCATCACCAAATACCATATATATATACTAGTCTTTTACCGTGTGCATGATGCACGGAGACAGATATTAGATTTATAAGGATCTATACTATGTATATACGATTTTACGGCATATAAAGACCATAATTTATTATGAATTTAGTTAATATTAACACCCGAAGTTACATTTTTATGAAGCATCATAGCATCTTCCCATATAAAGATCCAGCAAATTCAAACATAATTGGCAGTTAGATGCAAGGGTTTGTGTATATCGGAGTCACGTGACCCTACTGAGATCGGATATTTTTGTAGTCTTAAAATTAAAATGATTTAATTTTGTTTGTTAAAATGTAATTTTGAACTCGGATGACATCAATGAAACGCAATTTACGGATCCGCTTTTGGTGATATGTCACCCAAAAAACTAACTAAATTGGAAGACTCTTTCAATGGAAGTTGTCCCGTAAAGTTGAGAAACGAAAGGGTAAGTGATGAATCCTTCATCATCAAATGACGCAACAATGTTTTTAAAATAAATCCAGCAAACAAAAATAATAAATAATGTACCTCCGCCTTTAAAATATAGTACAATATACCAGCCAAGAAATTTTAACAGCCTAGGTTAGAGTTATTTAGAATCATGTTGAGTATATATTTCCAAAGAGTAGTGAATTACGCCTATCAAAAAGCTATCAAATGAGTGACTATGCATAATAGCCATAAAAATAAATAGGGGGTTCTAAAGGCACCTCCACTTTTACTTCCGGCACCAAAAAAAATTACTCCGGTACCGTAAAAGTGTCACAACTTAGAAACGTCAGGTCACTGACTTTTGTTTTTGAATAGCAACGTCAGTGTCACTGACGTTAGTGTTCAATATCAACGTCAATGCCACTGACGTTCCGTTCATCAAAAAAATAATTAAAAAATGGGTGTCAATAATAAAAGTGGGAGCGCCTTTAGAACCCCCAATAAATATTCTTATAAATAAACTGAGGATAGTAATAACCACCCGATGGGCCATCTTTCTCAACTCGGCCCGACCACATTGCTGGTCTCTCATATTCCAAACAACTGCGATGCGTTATAGCCTTATTGTTAAAATCATTCTCCTTTGACCGGAGAGCTAAAATCCTTTCGATTATCTGACATAAACAAATAAAAATAAGGATAATATTTCAATCATTCAAATTTCAAATCTTGGAAAATAGTATCTTTATCATGTCATCAATGAAGAAGAAATAATATCAAAACAACAAATTAAAAATACAAAAAATCTTTATTCATCCACAAACATGCAAACCTCATTCATTAAAGATAAATAAAATAAAACTTTATCAATCAAAAACACTAACACCTCAATATTGCAACATGTTGAATGAACATAAAAGCACCATTAAAATCATTATTTAACAAAATGCAATAGATTGACGAAGAAACTTATACCGGCTCATAAAACCGATGCCGATAAAATCATCAAATCATATGATATTAACTAAAACCAAGAACCCTAATCATAAAAAATAGCCAATTAAATAAACCAAAGTCAAAAAATAAAATTAGAAAGTAAGAAATCGTTGAAAGTGTAGGGTACATGTATTCTTCAGATTCTTCCTTGTTGTCTTATCTTGTTTAGGAAATTTATTTCCTCCATGAAAGGCGACAATAGTGAGAATTTAGTAATATCATCATATATCCAAATATTGGGGAAAAATCATAGTTCTTCCTCATTTCTTCTACTACATGTTTATAGGCAATTAAAATTTTCAAATGCTCCCTACCACCCCCTTCTGCCTCCAAAAAAAAAAACTCTCAAGATCAGAACAAAGGAAGAAAGAAGCCTCATAACATCTGACCTGAAATAGTCATTAAAAAACTGATTAAAAAAATGAAATAACCGATAAGAGGATCGTTGAGGCCAACCTACTTCAATAATGCAAACCAGATCAAGCTCATGCAAATTTTGTGGTGACCTAACAGCCTGCATAAAATGAATCTAATTTAATAATAATCATGATATTAGAAAAAAGATATATATCATCATAAAAGATTAATGATTTATTATGAGGTTTAATAAGAATAACTTGTGTTTTTCAATTTAAAGTGAAACCGGTGGTGAGATTGAAGAAGAAATCATATCGAGATTCTGAAAATTAAACCTTAACTGCTAGCAAAACAAATGGGTCGATCGGATTTTATTTAAAATATATTCCGTTTATAGGTTTGATAAATTTTAGGAGATATATAGTTTTTTTTTTTTTTTCTTTTTTAATAAATCTAATTTAATAATAATCATGCTTTGGAGAAATATATATCATCAACAAAAATTAATAATTTATTAGAAGGTTTAATTAGAGAAATTAATGAATTAGGGGGAAGGGGCCAGAAGGACAACAAAAATCATAAATGGGGATAGAAGGACGTTACTACATTTTATGTGATTAAAAAGGACAAATTCATAATAATTGGACAAAAATACCCTTTTACACATTAAACACGTAGTAACGCTAGATGAAGTGTAGTAACAGCCAAAAAACAAGTAGTAATGTTTTAAAAATATAGTAATGTAATTTAATAAACAAGTGGTAACAAATAAAAACAAGTAATGTATTGCCCATAAAATGTAGTAACGGAAAATAAACAAGTAAACAATAACCAGTAAAATAGATAAAGTTACATAAAAACGAGTAACGTTAAAAATTAATAGTAACAACCTAAACCCTAAACTTTTTCAAAAAAAAAGTAAGTAATAAACAAAAAAACAAGTAATGTAATGTATAAAATGTAATGTAATAACGGCAAATAAACAAGTAGTAACAGCCCCATAAAATAGATAAAGTTACATAAAAAAATGTAGTAACGTTAAAAAATTAACAGTAACAACCCTAAACCCTAAAAAATTTCAAAAAAAAAAAAAAAAAAAAACAGCCTGCTTCTCCGACAATCATGGCCGCCGTTAACTCATTCGCCGGTGCACATGGCTGACACCCGCGGCATAGCCGTAGGAGATGAAGCGGCGGCGGATTTTTTGCGATGAAGCAAGCGACCGCCATCAATTATCCACTCACCGCCATCGATTATCGCCGCCGCTGGCCGCTTCGGCGACGCCAAGAAATTGTATGCGTGGTCGCTTGACGACGGTGAAGAAATTGAATGTCAATATATGTGGTTATACCTTTTGAACGTCAATTTATGTGGTTATACCACCAAGCGGCCGTCAACCCTATAATTGACTCCTCTATTTTTTCTTTACCGCTCTCAAATCGGGTAAAAAAAAGGAGGAATAGCTTCAAAATTACAACCATCTCCACCTCCTCTACCATCATCTCCTCCTGCGCTGTTGATGCCGCCTCGCCTCACTCGCCACCATCAATTCAGGGTTCTAGCACCGATTAAATTGACCGTGACAATTATGCAATATGGGAGATTCGCTTTCGATCCTCCTCGAAGGTTACGATCTATTCGGTTACGTAAACGGCACCAACTGCAACCTCCGGCCCCCATCACTTCTGATAGGGTGAGTGGCTGCCATAGAAACCGGGGATTAGGATTTGAATAGCAGGTTGTATTTCCGGTGATTAGGATTTGTAATTTTTTTTGGAGAAGCGGCTGAACGATCGGATTTGGGGATTAGGATTTGAAGGGTATTTTGGGAAGTTTGTATAGGTTTTGTCCTGATTAAATTTTAGTTGCCTTGAATCCTGATATTTTCATTAATGTGTCATTCTTGGCAAAAACCTAAATGAATTATTAGGAGGTTTAATAAAAATATCTTTTCAATTTAAAGTGAAACATTTTTTGAAACAGAATCTTAATTGCTAGCAAAACAAACTGGCCGATCACAATTTGTTTAGAAGATATACTGTTATAAGCTTGAGAGATTATAGGAAATATGGATTTGTTTTTTTTTTTTTTGTGTGGTAATGTCTTATTTTTTTCCCGGAAATGGAGCGGGTCAATTGGGTAATTGGGTTAAATTGTCCTTTAAAATAAATATCTATACTATATACTAGCCACGAACCCGTGCATAATGCACGGTTGATAAAAAAACAATTAAAATATGTCAAATGAAATATGCACTCAAAACCAAACACAATTCGTTATAAGAATAACTTCAATACAACATGACAAAAACTCATGTCCCACTCTTTCTTCAAAAATTACAAAAGAACCACACCACTGTAATATTACAAAAGAACCACACAACAGTTTGTTCAGAAATTAACAAAACGCGGAGTTTTCATAGCCCTAATCCTAATGTACAAAGCACTCCACCCCGAGGATCTTAATATTGTAAATCCTCTACACCACAACCTCGACCACAACACTGGGGAATAACAATATATCATCATTGTAACTCGCCAATCAGCAACAATTTCTCAAACATGTTCGGAAACACAAAATCACCACATATACCTGTAAGAATGTAAAATGTATAAAAAAAAAAAAGTCTTCATTGTTCTTGTTGGACACAAAATTGTTAATTTCTTACTTTCTTTATTTGGAGTTGTGAACTTGATTGTTGTCTATAGAGATTAGAAAGTACGTCATCAGAGATTGTACTCAATCATTCCTATTAAAGGATCACAGTAATATCATTAGGTAGAATTTGGTATCTCACTATATCCAAAAACAGTACGACTTATAGGATTTGTTTCACTGCCTTCAAGTTTATTGCCCAAGAGTCAAGAGTTCTTCATACATCTCACCTACATCACCTACAATGAATTGAATAAATTCAATAACCAATGCCTCTGAAATAAATTCGACTTTAACCAAAATGATTGCATCTTAGAGTAAAACTTGTCCTACTCCTAAATTACGGCTGAAGCGTCTATTTAAATTAATGTAGACAATATAACATCAAAAACATTTGCGATGAACAGATAGGGTTCCAAGAGTTTTCTTTTAGACGGGATGAGTAAAGAAATTCCAAATCCATAAATAAAATGGCGGTGCTTGGAAGCTTAAGCTAGAAAACATAAATGAATATCAAAGCACAACCCTGAAATGACCATAAGGACTAACATAAGGACAAATCCATAAGGACTAACAAAAGGACAAATCCATAAATGAAATGGTGGTTCCAAGAGTTTTCTTTTATAGAAACGTTTTTGTCCTTGGAACCCTATGTTGCAACATAAAAGGCACGAATCCATAAGACAAAAACGCTTTCTATAAAAATTCAACAAAGTAACAAAATGAAGACATAAACGCCATACATAATAAAACTAACATACATGGTTGAAATAGATCAACCTTCATATATTATATATAACAACATAACCTCTTGCAGTTGTATAAAACAACTTACCATTCACCACTTGATTTGTCATAGTTTTGGACCCCTAACGGTGATCCTTGACCATCGCCACCAAACACATACTGATCAATCAGGAAAAAAATATAAATAATTGACATTAAGACTCCGAAATAGATCAATGAAATGCAAAACTATATTATGTAAAAGTGAATCAGTTTAAAATAATAAAAAAAGTGAATCAGTTTTTTTTGTCAACATCCATAACTGTCTCTGAATCAAATTCTTTTTTATTATCTCCTAGCAGATCATCGGTGACCAAAGCAAATACTTCCTTATCCTAGCCGGTATGTACCAAGAAAACACTGATGCAAAGAAGGGTCAAAAGTGTTGAACTTCATAGTCTTGGGCCTATCTTTAGTCATCCGTAAACTAATCAATACGATAAAAAAAAAATGCTTTAATTGGCAGGGAATAGAATCAATGGGTTGTGCTACACATCTATGTAGTACGGTCGTCCCTTCTATAGATTCAAAATCAAGTCTAAAGCATTAAACTAACAAAGAGCGGGCAAGTGATGAAGAAAGGTCCTTCATATCTTTATGCTAATGCTAATAAAGGGGAAAAAACAGAAAGAAAATTGTTATGTGGTATCAAGAGGCTACCAACTTCGTAGCCGCCGCTTCAGCCTCTGACCATTGGATGTCCATAAGCTTTCACCTTCCATCTTCTGCCGGCGTTCCTGGTCCGTCGCCTTAACCATTAAACAAACCACATGAGCCAATGCCGCCGTCATGCCTTCAATTGAAACAAACCTGCAATTAAATATCAGTGTTGAAATATGATTAATCTTAAAGCAAATACGTGAAATCAAAATAAAAAAAAGCACGGTTAAATATATGTGAGGAATATCATGGAGAGAAGAACATCTTGACAGAGTCTTGTAATCGGAAAAATAGCAGCGTACAAATAAAAGTCGTTGATAGGCTTGAGAATGTGGGCTTCGAGTTTCTCTCCGCACGTTAACCGTTAAGCAGGATTCGTCCTAGGCATCTTGCCCTTATACCAGACATGACATAACTATAGTAGAAGGCCAAATATTTTCCCATAACTCGAGAAAAAAAAAAAAACACTAAGAAGCATTTAAAATTGCACACAATCACATGAATGAATTATTGTACTAAAAACTATAGCCGATCACTAACAAACAATCCAGTATGGCCATAAAACATGACAAACATAATCTAAATTGCACAAAATCACATGAATGAATTCATACCCAAAAAAAAAAATGATCTCAAATATATCAAGATGGGGACAACTACGACGATGAACCTGAATATCCAACTACATTGGATTATTTTCATCATCTTATGCTTTGATTATAGCGTCGTGAATCTGACTTCATAATAACATAACCGATACAATAATAACACAACCTGTACAGTACAAAATGGAAGGACACTCCCAAAACAATTGTGTGGAAAATAGAAAAAACTCAAAACATAAAAGAGATGTTCATGATATCCTTGATTTATAATGCTATAAGTAGGGGTGAACAAAAATTCTAAAAACCAAACCAACCGGCTGAACCAAATTGAACCAAACCGGAAATGTATAAACCGTGGTTTTTCGGTCGGTTTTAATATATCTTAAAACCAAACCGTTGAATACAATTTGGTTCCAATTTAAGAAAATAAAAACCGTTTAAAACCGGACCAAACCGGATAATATGTATACACATACACACACACACACACACACACACACACACACTCACTCACACTCACACACACGCACACACACACACACACACTACATCTAATACTTTAAAACATGTATACGCTTTTTACTATCTATCTCAATCTATTTGAACTTTTTACGTGTAATATAGTGCTGCTACATAGTTAATTTCATATCCTACATACTCAAATTTTGTTGATCATTTCACAGAATTGTCTTCAATCCTTTGAAAGAATCTTGAGTACATTTCGGTTCACAACTCACCACTCCTAACTCGTTCCTCTCTTTATACTTGCTCAACACCAAATTTGAAATATGTAGATGCTCATTTGAATGACTTACTTCTCTCAATGATATTGATGAACTTCATTATGGATATTTGTCGATGCTGATTTGTATGACTTACTTCTCTTAATGATATTGATGAACTGCATAATGTATATTTTTTTATTATCTAGATAAATGCATTTGTAAACCTTAGTTTTATATACGATTGTCTTTGATTTGCTTATAATTAGGTTATGTTGACAATAACATTGTACAAATAATCAATATCAGTTGTTTTGGAGATCATAAAATCATGAATATTTTCTTACTAAATAAAGCTCAAATCTATATCACATGTTTATTCATTTGATATATATATATATATGTGTGTGTGTGTGTGTGTGTGTGTGTGTGTGTGTGTTATCTATCTTCCATTTGTCTCTCCTTACTTATGAAACAAATCTATACCTCTTTCTTCCCTAATCTTACTCAAAATACTATTTTGTGTTATGCATTTTGAGATTTATGTATGTCATTTAATAATATAGTTGTTTGTTCATTAATAGTACTTTTTTTAAGTTGATGATTCATAAATGATCGAACTGAAACGAGTAAGATAAGAACCATGTGAAAACCGTAATAAACCGGAACCAAGCCGAACCAAACCGGACCGAATAACATGGTTTACGTCTTCAAACCGTTCTAGTTTGGTTTCAAAAATTTGAAACCGTAGAAAATGGTTCGGTTTTAAAAGTGATAAAAAACCGGCCGAACCGGACCATGTTCACCCCTAGCTATAAGAAAGCAGCATGAGCAATACTATATTGTGCAAGGGGAGCACCCATTGTCGTCAAACAAAAATAATTACCGGCATTCTTATTTAATTGCATGTTTCTTATATACATCAAAATAAAAGGAAATGAAGGATCAAACATTAGAAAGATCATAAGAAGAACATACATTTATGTCTCCACTTCCGGTAGCTCTCAAGTCATTAATCAATGCAATTCCTACAACGACAGACAACCAGTAGATTTTTTGTAAGAACCAAAAAAAGCAAAATCATATAATCGTATCATTTAATTGAAAAGGAAAAAAAAAAAAAAAAAACAAAGAGAAAAAATGCAAATTGTGAAATTCCACTATATGTGTAAATTGAACAAAGAAATGAAAACATTGAAAGGAAAAAATCGATCACCTCAACTAATTGACTAATAGCGGGTATCCAACCACTAAAAAAAAAGTGAGAAGAAGCCGATTTGGATGCTGTGGGCCTGCTGTGAATGCTTCAAGGTACGTGACTTGATGCAAAAGAGCTGCACTAAAGGCAAAGACACAACAGAAAAGATCATGTGCTTGTGACAATCAGATCATAAAATAAAATAAAATAAAGTAGAAACCCAAAAAGAAAAAAAATTAAAAACACCCAAAATTTACAAATACTACCTGCATTCACCAAGTTCGATTTTGCTGCTACCTATTGGAACATCAACAAAATCCTTAGGATGCCGGGACAATGGCTAAGGGAATCGGCTCATGTGGCTGATGATTGACAATATTTGCTATGCTCACAAACTGCTGCAAAAGTGAACATGTAGTATATCCACCCCTTCCAAGAGGTTTGATTGGCGAGTGGCATTCAGCCAAGTGCCATAAGCGAGGGTTTTCTGCTTTGAAGCTGGGAGTTCTTCTTCAAGACCTGGGCAAAACTTAACCGTGTGATCGATTAAACCACAATTGAAGCAACAATATGGAAGACGTTCAGACTGATTAAGGCCCGAAAACTTCTCATCATCAATATCGATGTGGACAAGGGGGCGAAATGGGCGCTTTGTCGGAACCCCTAGCCCTCATACGTAAAAAACGATGTCCGGTGTTTAAGTCCTCCTAATCTGACCTTCATATGGAAAGAGCTTGCAATATGATGGCAAACAGAGGGGATGTTCCTCCCGATGTGCACCCATAACTCCTTCTCCATTTAGGGTTTGGAGAGGAGAGCCGTTCTCATAGAGAGGAAATCTCGTGGGGAGAAAATCCAATGTATAACGTCGTTTTATTATTATATTCTTTTCCGTGTATTTTTGCCGGGTTTGGGTCGGGTAATTGAAGTTAAATTGGTTAAATCCTTCCTCTATATATTATATAATATATAATATATATATATATATATATATATATATATATATATATATATATATATATATATATATATATATACTAAGAGGAACTCAAGCATGCACGGAAAACGTTATATTTAAAAGTAAATATCGAAGGAAAATAAGACATTGAAGATCTATACTTTTCAATGTAATGTGGAATACAAAGATAGAAACCCTAGCCAAACACACACACAAAAGTAAATGTAGGTAGATCATACATTTCCAAACACGGTTCTTTACATCTATTTATCGCAATCGATTCACAATAGTAAATTGACTTCAATCCGTTGTCAAGAGCAATACTATTTCATGTATTTCTGCCCCAACGTTCTCAACATCACTTTACCATCTGCATTCTCTTATTATTCTTCTTTTCACCTATTCCCACGCTTTGATACTCATCTTCTTCCTCTCCTTCTCTTCCCCGCAACTTATCATTCATCTTGAAACCGGAAGCTGAACGAAAAAAAATTGTGTTGATGACTTAACATTATTCAAAAATAAAATACCAAACTGAATGTCGAAAACATCCACAGAAAACAAAACCATAAGATCTTGGAGAAGTTCATATTTACCATAAATAGTAGAAAGTCTACAATGCAAAAAGTTGATATCATCACAACATTCAAAGACGGAACAATCATCAAAGGAATAAAAAAGTACAAAAAGCTGAAAATAAATTTCAGTCCTACAATAATTTTTTGATTTTTTTTTTACACAAACCAAAGTGGGAGAAAGAATTGTATTCATAATTCAAAAGACATGTAACCAATCATGACGCAACATAAGAAAAGAGCATAAAATCTACTATAATTAAAATGAAGAGGATCAAGAATTGACATAGTAATCTCCTCGGACCAATAAATTTTGCACCATGAAAACTAAAACTAAAAGAATAAAGCAACGTTAAACCGTGAAACATGGAGTAACTCAGTGGCTCTATAAATTTTCCAGGTTTTATATAGTTTCAGTCAGCATGAATAGTTTCAAGAATGCTTCTAATAGTCACAAAGCATACATCCATCTAACCACCCAAATCATACTTATGACAGTAAAAGGGAACTTGTGTAATATGATCTTTCAATAAATAGGATAAGAAGTATTAATTTAGCAAAAATAAGAAAACAGATGAATTGTATATCTTTTATGTATAGAATTGTCTTTCTAATTAGGCGATTGCAACAGACGTGCAGTACATGCAAAATGTAAGCCAAAAGGTTCATCTGCAGAAAGAAAAGATGCATGATAAAGGATTAGGCATATGGAAATGCAAATATATAGGAAGAAAAAAAAATGAATCAGTTATATCTTACTAGTTACTAACTTCCCAAAGAATAGGTTTATATGGTTTGTTACGACCAAAATAATCACGGTAAAAACCGCTGCACGTATTAATCTGTCAACAAAAATGATTAAGAATTGATTAATTGTCCACATAAACATGGAATGAAAAAAGAAAAACAGCAGAACTTTGAACTGAAGAAAGATTTTGGAAAAGTGAGAAGTAATGAATATATGCATGCTGATAATCATGATTACTATGTCAAGAAACATGATTAGAGAATAATAATTGATAAATAAATATGCTAACCACGGGTGTTTAAAAAATAAAAATGGATCAAAAGTTACGCCGCTTAAAAAAAAATCAAACAAATAAAACACTACAAGTAAGCCAAGCACATAAGCAACGCTTACAAAAATAAAAATGGATCCAAAAAATTTAAAAGAAAACAAAATATGTGGCTGTGATAAAGCACCGGGTGTAGTACGTAGCGGCAAGTCTATATTGATAATCTTTATCAATATCTTGGAAATAGGACAATCCATCGCGTAACCAAGCGCGTCACCAAACCGGGGGATTTTGAAAAATTCAGGCTTTGCCCCCTCCCCTCTTGGAATTAAAGTTGCAAAAGGGAATTTTAGGTTTTACGACAATAATATTGTCGTAAAAAGATTTTTTATTCCAATAATAACGTCGTACAATCAGTGATTTTACGACGTTATTATTGGAGTACAAAATCTTTTTATTCCACTATTATTGTTGTAAAAAATTTAACTCCACTATTATTGTCGTAAAATCTGTTTAACTCCACTATTATTTGATCGGGGTCAATCAGGTTGTAATATACTTGACCACCATAAACCAATACTAGCAAGAGGACTAGGCTCATCGTAGTATAGCTATATTGAATCAAGGCCGATCCTACGCGAACCAATTGTGGATCATTTCATATAAAACAATTAATTAAACATGTCAAGGACATAAAGGCGGCTCTACGACCAACATAAGACAAGAAAAGTAAAGACACGACTCAAACACATAGACAAATAACGTAATTAACCTCCCCAATTATAGTCTTTTATCGCTTGGACCTAGATAATTTATATAATAAACTCGAACTTATTAACCACAATCCGCTTGTATCTATCTTAGATTGGCTACGGGAGTCATCCTCTTTAACTTGACTTAGCACCGTAAGTCACTAAATCATCGTGATATTGTTACGTGACTTCGCCTTTTAGGTTTCCATCTCATATAACTCACACGCTACGACTCTAAGGATGCCGATATTAATCGTACACCTCGCCTAGGCAACATTCCTATGGTTAGCGGCATTTCCTAAACGATCGCATCGGGTCTCGCCCTATTAACAATTACCTGAGCGGTCTCATGTTAATCTACGATTTACGATAACTAGGTGAGCTCAATTCCCAAATACAAAACCTACCTAGATCTCGCCAAAGTCCCGAAGATCATTCACGAGCCAACCTGTGAGCCCTATATTGGTATTTCCTAATCATACGCTAATTAAAACAGTAAGCAACGTGAGCCGTAGCCATACCTAATGAGATGATAAATTTTATTAAGTTAACCTAACCATAAAGACGTGGCTATTTAACGGATAAACAGGGGCTCGGTCGACCGAATAGTGGGCTCGGTCGATCGAGTGAACTCATTCGGTCACCCGAATCAATTTCGCCCCCCAGATTATCCCCGAACGATCTCTCAAATGCTTCATCATACACAACGGATTAAACAAGAATTGTAAAGCATTCATATAAACTAACATAGATACACGTTAATTAAGCAATACCGATTCATACATGTACACTAAGTAGAGGACGTAGGGTATGTGATCCTCATAGACAAGGTATCGCCACCTCCCTAACGCCATAGCCTGATCTACATCATCTAGATATGAATAATCAACTCAAACGATAAATCATAATTGGGGGGGGGGGATTAATTATGGAAAATAAAGAAGACAGAAAATATAAAGGCTTACATATTGAAGCCCTTAAATTGCTGGAAACCCTCAAATTATTCTACATTGTATCAAAGCTAAGAAAGAATGAAGGGGTTGTATGTATGTCTAAGGTGTGTTTTACAATTTCTCGTAGCTGCTGCTTATATAGAGGTTGTAACCGACCTAGGGAGGATCTAGAAGATATACACGCGAAAATCCCATAAGTGACCGAGCCGACTGTTAGGTGTGATGCCCGAAAGACAATTTTTGTAATTGTTTTATTTAATAAATGAATTGACATTTGACGGGTCCGTTTCCGTCAGGTAGTTTGGAAGGAAGACTTGGACGTGGGATATCTGGCCTCTTCGTGGTGCTCCGATCAATGAGGTTATCGCCGCCGGACGGTGGCGCGATCGATGTTGGTGATGAGCTCGCGGTGGTAATAGAAAACAATAAATATGAGAGAGAGAGACAACATTGCTAATTGAAATAAATGCGTAAAAGTTGTTCTATATCTTCATTAATGTCACAGTGGGGGTATTTATAGGGAAAGGATAAAGCTGTAAAAGACTACTCAGTATAGCGGCGCCGATGCCCGGCTGATGGCGCTTGGCCCCGCTCTATCTAAGCTTATGAACTTTCCATTAACTAATATTCTCATAGAACGGGCCCAGCACGCGGGCGCCCCTTATGCTTGGCGAGGATGGCGGGATGGCCATCAAGTTGGCGACGCCGCGCGCTATGCCTCGTGGAAAGAGTTTGACTTATGTCCTCGCACGAGTTGACCGATATAATGGACCGTGTCGTTCCGTATCATCACGGCCCCTACTCGCGGGCGGAAATTTGTTGCGCGTAGAGTAGTATATCGGGTCGAGGAGTCTCCGCTGTCGAACACTCTTGAAGACAAAAGTTGAGCGGACTCAGATTGTGATACAAACTCGTAGAGCTCATCAAAACCTTTCTTAAGAAAACCTGGGAAAAAATCTTAAGCAAGTGGAAAAGAGTACTCTGCTTGTATCGAAATCTCAAGACCGCTTCCTTCGTGAGGCGAGGAGGGGTTGCGACATGAAGTTGATGCAACATATCCCGCGACCGCTTCGTGAAGTCAAGCTATACGAAAAGGCTTGCCAATCACTACAGCGGGTTTCCTCCTCCTAAGACACGTTAGTGGTGATCCTGAGTCGCCGCCGCGCTGGTAGTTCGCAATCAATCGCAAGCAACAAGGATCTCGACCTACCAGGCCGCCCCTTTTCGGGATATAGTGCGATCTTCTCTCATACGGCGGCCTACCAGGTCGTCTTTTCCTCATATAGGAAGCGATCCTCTCTTATCTTGGATCTCACTATGGACTCGGTGATTGTAAAGGGCCCACTCGTGAAAGACGCTTTGCCATTCTTCCTGCAGACAAATGGCCGACCATGGCCCCTGGCGCTTCTATTCGGACTAGACGCACAAACTTTTGAACAAATTTTGCTTTGTGCGGTCTCAGTGGATCCGATCGCCGATGAATACCTCTCGATCCTCCCGTGAGCCCGCAGGACTCGGATTCACTTATCTCGCCTTCCTCCTCACGCCTAACTCCGCAATCTCAGGCAAAGCAAGAAGGCGGCAAATGGCATCAAGATTCTGCTCCATTTCCACTCATGGTATTGAAATTGGGGTTGTCCTTCCTGGCGGGTTATGGAGGAAGTGCAAGCCGGATTCCGTGATGCTCGCTGCCTTTGTAATCCTCCATAAATTCGTAGATTCAACATTATCCGATCGAGACATTCTTGTTTTTCTCGGGATTTTGTAAGGAAGAAACGAGTGATTCGAATGGGAGAAGAAGCATCCGTGGAGGAGGCAAGGAAATGGCCGGGCTTTTATAGAGGGAGGTGGCGTGTTTGGCATGGATTACCATAATGGTGGGATGCATGTAACGACGGCTATCTCAAGAGACAACCATAATGACCGGCGAATGATGGTTATCTCCGAGAGGTTTACCGCCATTATGAGCATTCAAGGACGGTTATTTATGGTGGGTAATCATGGGCTATTTTTCGTCCGTATAGTCCCTAGTCAAAGTAGTTCTATTAAACACGGCTAAAACTCGGAAGACCATCAATGATGGCTTTTGAACCGCTCCATCCGCTGGGATACCTGACGCTTGTGGACGCAGCGGGGAGATGCGATTACACTCGCGATCGCGATTTGAGGTGCACAAAGATGAGCGATCCGTATATGCCGCGAGTGAGTCGCTTCGTCGCCGCGATCGCGCTTGAGAGCTTGCGATGTAAATCGTCTGCGCTCGCTGGTCCGACCGAGGTCGACATGTTGAGGTGCACAAAGATGTAGCGATCCGTATATGCCGCGGCGAGTCGTTTCTCGTCGCCGCGATCGCGCTTGAGAGCTTGCGATGTAAATCGTCTGCGTTTCGCTGGTCTGACCGAGGTCGACATGTTGAGGTGCACAAAGATGAGAGCGATCCGTATATGCCGCGAGTGAGTCCAAGCAGCTCGTCGCCGCGATCGCGCTTGAGATCTTGGCGATGTAAATCGTCTGTGCTCGCTGGTCCGACCGAGGTCGACATGTTGAGGTGCACAAAGATGAGCGATCCGTATATGCCGCGAGAGTCGCCTTCGGTCGCCGCGATCGCGCTTGAGAGCTTGGCGATGTAAATCGTCTGGTGTTTCGCTGGTCCGACCGATGTCGACATGTTGAGGTGCACAAAGATGTAGCGATCCGTGGATATGCCGCGAGGAGTCGCTCCGTCGCCGCGATCGATCGCGCTTGAGAGAGCTTGCGATGTAAATCGCCCGTGCTCGCTGGTCCGTCCGAGGTCGACATGTTGAGGTGCACGCGATGATAGAGCGATCCGTATATGCCGCAGGAGAGTCGTTTCCGTCGCGCGATCGCGGCTTTGAGAGCTTGCGGCGTAAATCGCCAGGCTCGCTGGTCCGACCGAGGTCGATATGTTGAGGTGCACAAAGATGTAGCCGATCCGTATATGCCGCTGAGGAGAGTCGCTTCCGTCGCCGCGATCGCGCTTGAGAGCTTGCGATGTAAATCGTCTGCGTCGCTGGTCCGACCGAGGTCGATATGTTGAGTTTCGATTTAATCATTTTCTCGCGATCCCAGGCGAGATGGCGGTCATTTGTGTTGGCGAGCGCTAAATCGCATAAGCGAGCTATTACAGTGGCGTGCCACGTGGAGCAATACAAATGGGCCGCAGAACGCCGCGATCATTAAATGTGGCGCCCTTTCGCCTGACAAGGACGCTTCGCCGTAGGACGGACGGTACGTAATGATGGCTTTTCGCTTTTTACGCAAAATTCAAATTTCAAAGCGCCGTGTCGGATTCTCAAACTTTTCGCTTCCCCGCAGAAACCCGAACCGCTGGATGAAGATAATCACAAATTACCGTTGGTTGAATGCCTGCTCTATTTGGCGGGGTGTTGCCTCTTTTTGCCACTTTTTCGAAAAACCTCCTCCGAAATTCCCAGGCTGATCAAGCCAGAAATCAAGAACATCCTGTGGTGATTTAGAACCAAGTTTCCAGAATTCCGAGGCTGAGGCTGTGTTTGAACTTCATCGGAGTGAGCCTTTTTCAGCGATCGGAGCGATCATCCTTGTCTTCCCAATTTTCTGCCATCCAGATCATAAAGGTACTATCTTTATCCGATCTAACACTGGGTTTTTCTTTGTTGATCGTCTTTTTGTGGTTGATTCTTGGCCTGTATAGATCATAAGTATGCTTTTTGTCCCGTAGATATTCGGATTTTTGAGGTTTTCTAACCGGGGATAGAGTCCGTATGCCTAAGCCCTTCTTTTGTGAATTTGAAGCCTTCAGGGATTAGGGTGCGATTTTCAATTTTTCCGTGAAGTATTTTTTATGACCCTGCTGCCCTCAGGCCGTTGGCTTGCGCGAAATTCGGGGCGGTGTCGACCGAACGGTTGCTGATCCACCTCTCTTCATTTTGCAAAGCATGTCGCACAGCCGGGACGACAAATGATAAAGAGGAATTTAGTTATGGGATGGCGGGCCGAGGAAAGGGTCAAGCGCGCAGGTTTCACCTTCCCATTCTCGACGAAGAGGACTCGCGCCCCGTGGATCGGGCGAGGCCCAAAGGCTACTTATAACGAGGGGCACTCACCGTCAATCCTTGCAAAGACTTAGCTCCCAGAGAGCGAATTCCTAAGACCGCCGGTGAAAGGATTCAGACGGGCGCCCGTCCCAAAGCCGCAGCGCGAAGGGGACAGCCGTGGGGGCACCTAAACTCGCTAGCTCCGCCTCGCAGAGGAGGAAAATCCAGACGCCTTGAGACTCATGGAGTCTTTGGAAGAGGGTGGCAAGTCGAAGGCCATGCATCGCGCCGCCGATGTAGAATGGAGATCTTTGTTGACCGCGCGCCGACTTTAACACCGCTTATCCGCGCCCGATACCGGCTTTCCGACGACTATCATTTTTGTCCGGCATGGATCGCCGACAAGATGATTATACTTGTGGGCGCCTACCAGTGGACCGCTTGTATGTTCCTTTCGACACTTCTCGGCGGGTTCAGCCCTTTCGATCCTTTTTGGTGGAGGTGATGTATTTGCCGGAAGCCTTGCCGCGGACTTTCACCCTAATGCCGTTAGGGCCCTGGCGGCGCTTTATTGCGACGCGTCGCCTTAATGGAATTGAGCCTCCATGGGCCTGCTTAGGAGTTCCATGATTTCGCCGGCACCCAAACTCCGGTCGTGTGAGCGTGAGGGCGCGTGAGGAGGCTCTCGCTTTTTACCCCGCCGACAACAAAATCTACAACCGAGCCAAAGAGTGATGCGGGTACAATCCAGGGTCGGATGGCCATTCCCGCATTTTGAGAGTCGGGCTACACGCGACTAGACTTCAAGTGGCTCAAAGGCGTAGTGGTTCCTCTCGCAAGCCCTAAAGAAGTGTGCGATCAGGGCCTTGATAAGCTCTCGACGATCCGCACAGTCCGCATGATCGCTCGGATGTTGACGAACGTAAAGTCGGGTAGCGAGGATGGCAGTGGATCCCGGCTCGCTTGGAGTCGGGATTTTGCCTGCCGTGAACATTCCCCCCGCCGCCTGCGGAGCTTAGTGATCCCGACCGGTCGGCGAGTGCCACTTGGGTAGGAACTTTCCGACGCAATGCGAAGAGTGTGGCGTGATTGGTCGAGCCGCCAGGGTAAAACCATTTCTTCTATTTTTGTTTTTGCCAACACAAAATACACAAGCCTGGTGGCGCTGGGTCGGGGCGGCGCTGGCACAAATTTCTACTTTCTTTTTTTTTTTTTTTTTTTTTTTTTTTTTTGACTTGTACATTTCGATTGCTTCCTTTGTTTTTCTTTTTTCAAAGGATGCCGGCATCCGGTCTCGCAGAGCGCTAATGTTGTCGCTGCTAATGCCGCGAGGAAGACGCGGGAGGAAGAGTTAGCGAGGGCGCATCCCGTGATCATACCGACTGCTCATGCTGGATCAATCAGTGGAGTGACCGCTGTCGCGGGCGGGTACAAATGGGCCTCGAGGCGGGACTTCCTCTCGTATTGCGACGCCAGAGCGATTACGTAAGATGTCCGCCCCGCCACCGGGGCTCTGAGCACCGCCCGTAAGCACCAAGAGAGTTTGAAGATGTTCTCAAGACGCCCCTTTCCCGGAAAAGACCAAGAGTGGATGCGCCTATCCGAGGTTGTCGACCTGTAGAGGGTCCCGACTTTCCCCTCTCAACCTTGCACTGCTTATGAATTCGTGTCCGCAGAGCGCCGCACGGCAAAAGCTTCGCGCGAGCGCGACATTCCTCTATACTTTGACGAGGCTTTCTCATACATCAATCGTCGCTCGACCGGGTGTGATGATGGAGTCGCCGCTGGCCGTTCCTCCTCTTCCTCTGACTTACCGTAAAATGGAGCGCCGAGGCTTGCCTATCCGTGGGGACCGGATCGATAAAAAGGATTGCTCCTCGCCAACATCGGCAACAAATTTATTGATCCTCGCGAGGCTATGAGGGCCGCTGGCCGCCGAGTACGGGATGTCGGCGCATAAGGTAAATATGTTTCCTCGCATCAATTTTCTTTTATTTTCCAAGTGCTTACTGTGTCTTTTCTCTAGGTCTCGCTGCATGCTCGCCGCTTTAGACATCGTTGAGAAGTTGGTGGAGAGCGAACAAATGAACGAGCCGATGAGTCGCGAAGAAGGCGCAGGAGAACCGTGGAGTTGGCGCAGACGATGGCGACCTGGAGGCCAAAGTTGGCGACGCCAAGGCTCTCTATATACCGCTAAAGAAAAGACTCTGGCGGACAAGATAGCGGAGTTGAGCGCCAAGTTACTCTGGCGAAGAATCATCGCAAGAAGGTCGGCCGCCCGGTGCCTCGTGAGCAAAAGTTGAAAATCGCCGAGGATGTCGTCGCCGATGTCGCTAAGGAAACCGGGATGCCCGCCGGAAAGCCGAGGGTTATCAAAGGGCCGAGGACCTTCCTCGGATGTCCAGCCAAAATTGAGGCCGCTTTGCCAATATAAGGACAACAACCGAATATTGGAAGGATCTGGGTGACAATTATGACCAAGGCCGCTATCATATGGCGCAGGTGTGTCTGTAGGTCGATGCACCAAGCAGAGGTCCCCAAATTACATGATATGGCGGCGTGACTCAGAGAATTCCTTCAAAGCCGAGCTCATTCAATATCATCCCGTGGTTCCATACTCCGAGAGGAGATCGCGAATACCGCGAGCGGCGTAGGTTGATGGTTTACAGCGGCGTATATTTCAAAGGGCAAAGAAAGAGAACTTGCGATCACTGTGGCAGCGATCTTGATGGGGCCAATACAGAGGATCAGCAGCACCTGTGTGGTGAGGAGGGCGCAGCTGTGAGATTCGCAAGTGGCCTTGATTCCGGAAGCGCTTGATTCTCCTTTGTTATTGATGTAAACTTTGTTGTTGGTTTGTAATATTAACTTTTGTTTCCGGTCGATGTAGGGGCTCGCCACCCGTTAACTTTGATCCTTTTCCTTCGTACGGCACATTGGGGCCATTGTGATGGCCATTTCGCTTTATGCCTTTGTTCTCTGCTTTGGTATTTTGAGTTGTTTTTGTTTTTGCTAACCCAAAATACACAAGCCTCAGGCGCTGGATCAAGCGGCGCTGGCACAAACTCCCTACTCCTTTTTTTTTTTTTTTTTTTTTTTTTTTTTGCAAAAAGGAAGAAAAATATATACACAAGGAACAAAACTTCCAAAAACGAGGACTACATGTAATATCTCTTGAGGTTGTCGGGCGTGCAAGTATTCTCATATTCACGGCCATTCCTTGCTTTTGAGATAATATGTCCCTTCTTTAGCTCATGAGAGATCCAAGGGGTCCCTCCCAATTGCTGCTTAACTTTTTTGGTTTATGTCGGGCGGCTTCACATTTAATTAATACGAAATCTCCCGCCTTGAAAAATGGTGGCGCATCTTCTATCGTGATGTCGCTTAGCGGCCATCTTGAAGTTAGCCAAACGGGTCGCCGCTATAGCCTTTTTTCTTCGAGCATGTCGAGCTCAAACTCACGCGATCGCTCGCTGGTGTCCTCGCTGAAATGCGACACTGATGCTAGGTAGAGACATCTCCATCGGTGTCATCGCCCCGAACCATAAGTCGTGAGAATGGGGTTTCTCCTGTGGTGGACTTTTTACGGTCCGGAGCGACCATAAGATCGCTGGCGCCTCATCTACCCACTCGCTTTCTTTCCGCAGATAGAGTGCTTTGTGCCCTCTCGAGCACTTGTTTGTTTGGCGTCGCTCGACCATTACTTTGAGGATAGTCGATCAAGACGCCGCATGAATGACGCCATGCTTTTACAAAACTCGCCGAATTCCGCTCGAATCGTGGTCCATGGTCGATATGATGATGCGAGGTACCCAAACGAGTCCACACTTGATCCATTAAAAATAGATGATCTCGGGTGGTGGCGATCTTCCGAGGGGCTTCGCTCATCTCCATTTGGTGTAATAATCACCGCATTACTATGTA